>VXCM01001919.1:123700-216254 GCA_014773175.1 Lucifuga dentata
CCCCCCCCCCCCGCAATCCTTACATCTTTCTCAGGCCTATTCTCTTGCTTTCCTTCCCGTCTCCCTCCTCTTATTCCCAGTGTATCAGCAGGTCATAAGTGCCTGAGTGGTTTTATCACTCAGAGATCATCATACCGCTAACACACCCATGGCTGCTACATAGTACATTCAGACTTGTCCCTCTGGGGGTGTGTGTGTGTGTGTGTGTGTGTGTGTGTGTGTGTGTGTGTGTGTGTGTTCCTATGGCCCCTGAAAATCAAGTAGACCATAAACTGCTCCAGCACATTTGGAGTTGGGTCACTCAGCCCCATGCAGGGTTCGATATAAGCCATGTAAAAGCTGTAATCCCCCAAGCTTTGTTTCTTGGCAAAAACAATAAGTGAAAAATCGAGTTAAGCTAAACGCGCCAGAATCTCCTCCAGCATTGACTCTTATCTGCAGGTTTTACCACCGTGCTCCTAGGTGTGGGGGGATGCGTTGTCCAGTGTGGAAGAAGCATCTCAAACAAACACATCTACCAATACACAGATGCCATCTGTTGCCGTGGCCTGCAGCCTGGAAACATGGTACAAGCAGCTTTAGCACGCACGTGTGTTACTTAGATGAAAAGAAGGTCTTCAGCATCAATCATTTTAAGCCAGATGTGTAACGCTGCTAAACAGAAATAACCTGACTGTACATTTCAGGGCTGGCTGCTAACAAACACATTCGGACGTGATTTGGACAAGAGAGAGAAGACGCCAGAGTAAACGGGGCTTCGCTCTGTTGACATCTGCTGTGGTCAAACTCACAGCCTGACACAGATAAGTCAGCGACACACTTTAAACTGCCTCTCCTGAGGGTGACGCGATGGCTAAAATTATTCTAGAAGCTATTCTAGGTCGATGAGCTCTGTTCTATATTGAAAGCAAAAAGAAAGTGGTATCTTGTAGAATCTGACATGGAAGTTGATTTGAAATAAAATGGTGTTCTAGGATCGCACCTCCCTGCCACTTCTAACCACAGCATTTTACTGAGGTTTGTGTTTCAGGTTCCTGCTGCCTCTTTGCATAATCCTGTCAGAATCAAGTCTTCCCTGATTCCCTGTCACATTGGAACACCTCTTGGCTGTGAAAGGAGGTAGTATTTGATCTTCTGCAAGTGATTTACAGTGAAATTAAGTGGCCTAGTTACTCATAACATGGATTATTCATTAAATAAAGTGCAATACGTACGACATTTATCCCAAACAGATCCCTCACAAAATCTCTGAAATGTACGCAAGCTGACTCATAGACCATTAAAGGATTATTTTGTAAAGAAAAAAAATACCCAAATGAAAACGGAGAGTTATAGAAGCAGCCGACACGAATGATCAAGAGGAACCATAAAATAAACAAAACTAGGAAGCGAATGGAAGCCTGTTTAGAAATGAGTCTCATCACAGAGACCAGAACGTGGCTGCAAAGAGAGAGAGGTGATGCAGCAGCAGGACTTTGGGGAAGGAGGTGGAGGAGGAACCAAGAGCAACTGTCTATCTTTTTCAGACCCTGGCTGTCCTGGTTAGAAAGCAGGTCAACCCCTGGTCCTTATTAAAGTGAAGCCATCCATCCATCCATCTGACTCCCTCTCATTCTCTTCCACCTCAGTGACTCCTCCCCCTCCGACTCCAGCTCCACCAGGATGTGCTTAGTTACTGTAAAAGCCAGAGGAATACTACAGAATCGACTACAGCTTGAACATGTACAGTCAAACTCGTGTCTCTCTCCCTCCCAGCTAAAGAAACTATGAACCAACTGTAGTGTGTTGGCTGTCCCGTTGACAGGAACATTAACAGAAGTCAATAACCCTGTACTCCACCTCCTCCACTAACTGCAACCCATCACTTCTTCCCAACGATTTCCCCCTTCCGCTGAGCTCGAGCCGCTCTTGTCCTCAGCTGTCCTCCTCATGCCAGAACTGCCGACTAGCACCGTCGTTGTCACCCTCGTCTTTCTGGGGGTCAACTGTTTATATCAACGTTTCCAACAAATACGCCATTCTCTGCTTCTAGGGCCTCGCCCCCCCCCCCCCCNNNCCCCCCCCACCCCTACCCACCCACTTCATCCTCCTTCCCTGAAAGTTGAAAGGGCAGGGCAAGGAGTCCAGAGGAAAGAGGAAATGACAAAGTTTGAAAACTATTTCACCATTTGTGGAACTTGTGTGGATTTTTTATTTTTTTTCTACAGAGGAGGGAAGGAGCGCACGAGAGGCAGCTCCAAGGACTGAGCAGTAAATTAAGCCCGTGCTGGAAAATAACCACGCTGCATGACAGATCCTCATCCCTTTCCACATTTTTTTTCACATTCCTGGCCCAGGCAGGATCCAATTTCACTTTGAAATGTAAGCCAGCCAATGCCATCTACCAGTACCAACTATAGGTCCCTATTTGGTCTGATTAAAGCCCTCAGTACTTCACCTATTCAGCAGCTTCCACTGATGATGGTGCAAGTCTCTTGATGCCACAAGCCAGGAATGTTTTCATGTCGTTTCATAAAATGTAATACATTGACATCATTAAAGGACCATACCACCCATTTTGCATATTTGAGCCTAATATATTTAATTTTCATACACGTAAGGTTACTGACAAACATTTCCCAAAAGATACAACCATATTTCAGCTTTACTGATAGTTTGCAAAATCTCTTAATCTTTCAAAATCAAACAGAAGTTCTCGACACCCCCCCCTTTTTTTGTGTGTACGTATGTGTATACACCTATTTCTGTTATCACTATTTTATTACCATTATTCATTATATTTTATTATTCTGAATTTTCCATGCTTTGCAGAAAAAGTTCAATAAAAATATTCTTGGGAAAAAAAAAAAGATGTTTCACCTGCTAGTAGTTACACAAAATTATAAAGTTATAATTTAAAATTATAAAGAAGACCTGTGTTTATGGCAAAATTTTAAAATTTTGCCATAAACACAGGTCTTCTTTTGGGACTATATTCCCCGGTGGAGACATACATTCACTCCATGCTTTTTATTGCTCTTAAACGCTAAAATTACGGCTAAAATTACAGCTAAAATTATAGCTAAAATTGCGAAACTTTGAAAAAACCTGAATACACGTGTTGTTCGCGATGATGGATTACCTATCCCAAAAACTTTTCAAGTATATCTACAAGTTGATTTTAATAGTGTACCAGAATGAACTGAAACCAATGGCGGTCTGGAAGATAGGAAAAAAAAGTTTTTAACTCACCGTTCCAGGAGTATGCTTTGGGAAATTATTGTCAGTAACGTTACATGTATGAAAATTAAATATATTAGACTCAAACATGCAAAATGGATGGTATGGTCCTTTAAGTTAAATGTTAGGAATATTTAGGTGATTGGAAATAGAGTCTTGGTCCTGTAAGCAAACATATTCCGTGCCTGTCGTTCAATCGTCTGATTACCCTTTTGAACAGCAAATCAAAGATAGACTACAGCACGAGCTTTACTCAACTATTCAAACAGTGTTGACCAATAGATGGTTATGTAACTAACAGATGTGAAAGAATGCAGAAGGGAGTTAAGATACACAATGTTTTTAAAAAAAAAATGTTTTTCAGTAGAGAGCATATGTTCTACTGATACAGCTCAGTATTATAACTGTGAACAGCATCGTTATTCCTGCTACTCGTGTGTCCTCGAGCACCAGACAATAACCGCCATCCACTCTGTTTGCTTTTTTTCCCAGTCATATCAATCTCCAAAGTGTTAACAACTTCTTTATACAGTCGCACACGCCAGGTGTGTCAGTCACACACACCCAACAACGGACAAAGTCTAGTTTCTAACATGTAATACAAGGAAGCTTCCGCTGACAATGTCTTTTTGTGTTTTAAGTAATGTCACGTCTCTCATGACTGTAAAAATGCAAGCTGTGCCTCAAATACATTTTATACATATTTTTTTTTTCACAGTTAGCCAAATGCACAGTAACAGCACAGTGTTGAATTCTTTATTAAAAATTGCTAAGCAGAATAACTTTTAACCTCCAGCTAATCTAAAATGAAAGGGAACCTGGATCATTAGACTGGCTTTCTGTAAGACAGTAGGTCAGAAATCTCTGATCAAGAATTATCTCATCATTTAATGCAGGGAATTTTTACCGCAGCAAAAGCAATTATCATAAGACACCTTATCAAGTACCGTCCTTCCAGATCTGCATTCTGAATAAGCCCTTTCTGTATGTAGTCCAAGTCAGTGCGCAGCCGTTTCCTGGTATTGTTCAGTTCCACTGAACCTTACAGGTGCATGCTGTGGGGGGGGTGAGGGGGTGGAGGCAGCAGAGGAAAATGGACAACACAGACAGGAAACAGGAGGGCACCAAGAAACAACTGAAGGGGGAGCATGCGATGAGGCAAAGGGACATATATAGACAGCAGTGAAGAGAAATAGAAAAACCTACAGCAGACATGTAAGCAAACTGATCCTGCTGAGTGCGACCCAGCCTGTTCAACCAATCAGGTTGATGCAAATTCATTATGGCGTTCCTGTCTCCCAATGTAAATTGGTATCTTAGCATTCTCCATTCTACTGGGCTGAGCTGTCTGCATGAGTGAATTACAGCCGAGTGTAGAGTGTTTGAAGAACTAGGACATGCATGACATTTCACCGCCCATCAGCAAAGACATTACTGGCAAATGCATGGATAATTTACTCTTAAAAGAAAACTGGCAGAAACAGCCCTTTTCTTCCAGGCTCCTTTTCCAGAATAGCGCATCAGTTTTGTTTGTTTTTTTTAGTAACCTGGACTAGCCAGTTTCAAATTTATAAAGGTGCAGCACAGACAAAAAAAGAACAGTTTGCATGAGCTTCTGCCTCTTCTGTTTCTGTCTCCTCTCTTAGCCTTAAGAGGACATAAAAGCTGAAGAGATAATTGAATCAGAAGACCGCATGCAAGAGACAGGTGATGAGGAATGCTTTAAATTTGTAAAGACAACCTTGATAACTCTTAACAGAAGACAAAAGGGAGGCTGCAATGTTCCAAACTGTGTCAAGCCAAGTCACATTTGTAACATAAACAACCAGCCTGCAAGTAATCTTTCTCAGGCATGATCAATGTCCTTCGATGAAACCAAAATCTCCACAGGCATGCTCACTCAGACTCTGTCCTTTCCAGAAGATTGAAAAACCTTCCACACCAGCTCCCTGCTCGCATTTTAAGACGTCTGCACTTAATTCCATCTGGCCTACAGTAAATAACTCTCCCAGGAGGGCCATGGCTTGCATACAGACACTGCTGACACATGAATGATGGAATGTAACGATCACTGCAGGGGGCTCCATAACAGCACCCAAACTGCCAATAAGCGAGAAAAACAGACCCCCAGAGAAATCCTCGCACAATGCAGTGCCAGAGCTTAATTCATTACTCGGCTGCGCTAATATCACCTAGTGAGCCCTTTAAAGGCAACAGAGCCAACTATTGGGCTGCTCTATGAAATATCCTATTATCCTGGAATACACTACTGTGGGGGAAGAACTCTGTAAAGACATAATACAGATTACATGAGTACGCACAAATGTTTGTACTGTTCAGCTGCTATAATGACCGCTACAACATGGCCGGTCACGCTGCAATATGATGGCTATCTTTAAATATGGCAAAAGCTATTAATGTGGCAAGCTCATATTATGACTTCATATCTTCTTGGCAAACAACATGAGCTGGGCAGAGGTGTACGGTTTTGATTACAAGTGGGAATGAGAAGGTGCCGTTCATACTCCCTCTGAGACCACTAACACTTTGTTCAATGGGAAGCAGGCTTGGATGTAGGCATGCCAAAGTTTCAAGTGCTCCAATGCCCAGTCTGACACGAGGCCAAGTTAATGCTTAATTTGTTGTAAATAGCGAGCCACACAGCTCGCCATACTCAACATGAGAAAGCTGTGCAATCATACCAGAGCCTGCTGGCTTACCAAAGTGAAAACACAATGATGTACCAGCAAAGAGAGCTAACACAAATTGAAGTGACACAGCACAACACATGTATGCAGACATTATTCATGTCTGATAAGCGTGGGACATATTAAGATTGTGCAAATCTCTGTCTGGGACATGCAGCATGGATGAATGACTACATCAAAGTATGGAGCTGTAACATGTATTATTAGGTGTACAAATGAATGAAAGTGAAGCATGTACAATCATTCATGTTTATAGAATGGTGTGGAAAAAATAGATCTATGTATCAACTGTAGGTATAGAAAAAAAAACTCATGTTGCCTAGTTGATGTTCTTCACAATGGACAGAGTCAAAATATAACTACCAGCTAACAGTCTCATGTTTCTTAGAAATCCTTTTGGGTAAAATAAGAGTCAGCAATTGCTTTGTCAAATAATGTAGCACTATACTGTACAGAATATTAAACACTCCCACAGTTGTAATGATAGCCTACAAACAATAAATATTGATATCTTGCCCAGCCCTACAAGTTCCCAGGAAGGAGGAACATCCAAATAGACCTGCATGACACCAACCAAAGCCCAACTTATGATTTTTTTCCCCAGGTAACTCCAGACCTGAGAAACACTGATAAGTGGAGAAGGTATCTGTACTTTGGAAGGGAGACTAAGAATAATCACCACTAGTCTGATGACAGCCAAAGTTCTTCCTTATTCTGCAGGGACCCTTGGAAACACTTTAGGGACTGTTGTATTACAGCAGCAGTGTTATAAAAACGCAGAAAGTACATAGAGATGCATGGTTGAGTGAAGCTGAGCTGGTCAGCGGTGGAAAAGCACAGCAAGTCCACCGACGAGTGACGTCATGCCGCCAGCCAGACGTGTTGGTGGCCACACACAGCGCCTGATTCTGACCGTTACAAACCCAAAAAGTTTAACCCCAAAGTCACAATAAACCTCCTGGTGGAGTGAGTCTTAAATAGCTTTTTAACATTCTATCCCACTTTTACTCATACTCCACACCGGCTTTTTCTGCAACTCATTCAAGCAAATCACTTCCTGGCTCTGTAGCTTTTAGCTTCTCTCCAGCTGCTAAATTCACCTTGTGTTTAACTTAAGCTAGCTCCTACATTCCACGCCGGGAACGATAATATCTGTACAAGACGTTTGCTAGTTATGGGAACTTAGGTTTAAATCTATCAAAAAGAGTCCAACTCCACCCAGCGAGGTTGTTGAACTTGCAGTTTCCGTTTTCCTGGTTGACTGCACTTGCTAGCAGCATGAGCCGGGCAGATTGAATGAATTATGAAAAGAGTAAATAAAAAAAAAGAGCAGGACAGGCAAATGTGTTTGATGCGGAAGTTTTACCTGCTTTTTCGGGTGCAGGACGCCTTTCAGAGGGTGGCTAACAACAACTGGGTGGCTCAGTCAGAGTCGCCGTGAGTCAGACTTCTTTTTTAGGTCGATGGCTGCTTTGTGGAGAGTTCAGGCTAAACTACAGCACTCGCTTCCTCTGCCTCAGTCACTCTTTCTATCTTTTTTTTTTTTTTTCNCCCTCCCTCTTTCACTGGCTGGTTCACGTAAGGCGTAGCCAGCCGGAGCCGGGGTGCGGTCCAGGAAAGGCGGCCTGAGCTCGTAGGTACACGCCCCCGAGTCTGTATCAGCCAATAGTGTGACTCCTCAAACTATGGACCAATCATCTTCTTTTAAAGGCGGGACTAACTTCAGGAGTGACAGCTGTACCCCTCCTCCTCCTCTCAATTCTTTCAAGTTCGCTTTTTTCTTTTCTTCTTAGCTCTGCCCTACAGATAAAGGGTGTTTAACTAGAGAGGTATGTGCATACTAAGGATTTTTATGACCATATAAGTACCAGACATTCTCGGGATGGCCTGCATCATCCAGGTTCTCCCTAACGTGTCATCAGGTCCAGTCTGACCTCTGTCTGCTTTGAAAACAAATAGTTGTGATATCTTCAACTGTTAGATGGTTACTGTTTCTGCTGAATGGCTGCCAAATTTGTTTGTGGTGGAGGAAATATTTATACTGTACAAACATAAAGGAGTGGGCCTTGATATTAAACGGTAATAAAACTCTAAATCAATGTTTAGAGCCAGTTCAAACTACACCTGGTTAGTCCTTATTTATACCTGAAATAAAAATAATACACATATGTAGGTTTTTCAATAATACTGCAATGCGGTCAGAGGTCACACTCAACAGCAGAACAGGGCCTCTGGTGCAAATGAGGATTCAGTGTCTGGCCCAAGAACATTTTGGCAGGGTGGCTCTTTACCCATATAAGCACTTGAATTGTGGTCTCAGTATTGAATGACAGCCCCTGTAAACGCTTGGTCACCCTGTCACCATCAAAAAATAAATAATTTCATTTTACTGACTTCTGTTTCCACCAAAGCATATAAGACCAGGTTATTGCAATTGCATAACCTTCCGCCAGTGTTTCAGCTTTTTAAAAGTATATTCTTGCTTAGCTGAAGTACCACCCAGTTCACATGGATGTAATTATAAAATATTGAACTCCATGACAAGCTTTTACATTGTACTGTACTGAATAACAAATCTAATTTTAAAGTTACAATGTACTAACAATACTTCTCTGCTTTTAAAACTCTACTGGTATACATATCTCATACAATACCCTTTTTCAAAATCTAAATGTTACAGTTTGTGATCCTGATGCATGATTTTCAAATCGCTGTATTGCATTGATTTAAATCTTAGAAGATTACAGCAAACATTAGATATGGAGTAAAAAAAAAAACAAAAAAAAAAAAAACATGAATGCTTGATCAAGCGCAGAACAGTTACTCCAGCAGGTTCACTTTACAGGTGAGTCTAGATTCATGACCAGACATGCTATTATTTCATGGGAACCGCTTCAGGTGCTAGTGTAATAAATGACTGGTTCAATCATCAAATCACTCCTGACGTGTTTTTCTTGTCTCATGCTTCAGAACACTTCAACGTAGCGGTATGAGGGAGGGAGTGAGAGAGAGAGAGAGAGAGAGAGAGAGAGAGAAACCAAACACAAATAAGCAAATAACAAGAAACTAATAGCAACTTAGTTGAATGGAGAAAATAATTGATAAAAAGAATGTGAAAAGGAAAGTGAAATGTTAACGAAAAGAACAAAAAAGGAGTGAAATGTTAGATGTTGAAAACTCTACTGGTATATCTCATACAATATCCTTTTTCACACTCTAAATGTACAGTTGTGATCTTTGTGCATGATTTTCGAATCGCTGTATTGCATTGATTTAAATCTTAGAATATAAGATTACAGCAAACACTAAGATATGGACTAAAAACACACGAATGCTTGATCAAGTGCAGAATATTTACTTACTCCAGTAGGTTCACTGTACAGGTAAGTCTAGATTCATGACCAGACATGTTTTTACTTCATAGGAACCATTATTAATTGATAACTCGTTCATCAAATCGCTCCTGACTTTTTTTTTTTTTTTTTTNTTTTTTTTTTTTTTTTTGCTTCAGAACAGAACACTTCAGAGGAGCGGTATGAAGGAGAAAGTGAGAGAGAGAAAAAAACAAACACAAATCAGCAAATAATAAGAAAGTAATAGCAACTTACTTGAATAGCGAAAATAATTGATAAAAAGAATGAGAAAAGGAAAGTGAAATTTAAAAAAAAAAAGAAAAAAGGAGGAGTGAAATGATAGATGTCGATATGAAAGGTCTGCTGTGTCACTGCCAAAGTCTACACAGAAAAATGGAGTGGTACAATGTGAACCTGTTTACCTCAGATACTCCTCTGGGATCTGATTGTGGTGATCTGAGCCCGGTCTCGTGAGTGGAACTAAAGGCACAGAACCAATGAACATGTCCCAGCCAGCAGGGAGACATTAGCAATGAAAAATAAATATTTGTCTCTTTTGCTTTATTGGCAACACAAACCTAGACTAAAAGAAATCATTGTGAAGACTGGGCAGAGGGGTTTGCAATAAATGATGATTAAGAAGTTTAAAGGTAATTGCACACAGACATGAACATAGTGTACCCCTTCATTTTTGTCTTCCCTCCCAATAAAGCATGCACCAAACAAGAAACATGGACTCATGGGAAAACAACTTTATCGCATCACCAGCAATAACAAGCACAAGCACTGATGTTAACATTACATCTCATTAACACTCACAGTGCAATCAAATTATTCAATGAAGCATTCAACACAACAGACAAAGGCACCTCTGGCATGGCCGGCATCCACTGACAAACATAGGAAAATAACATTTTTCTGTTCGGTGTGTGAGTTACGTTTGCTATGTGTCATAATGAAAGGAATGTCTGTGTGTGTAGCAGCTGGGCATCACATGCATGTAGAGCTAAACATTGGACATTGAACATGCCTGGAACAATCAATAAATCTCACACTCTAGCCTTCTCTGGGATAGATGGGAAATATCTGAAATTTCAGCTGAGAGGTCAAAGGGTCAGATGTCCCCTTCTCTGAGTATTACCAGATGCTGAGAGAGCAGAAAGCACAGCAAGATAGAAACAGAGAGAGAGAGAGAGAGAGAGAGAGAGAGAGAGAGAGAGAGAGAGAGAGAAGAATAAGCCAGACAAGAAAACAAACTTACATTTAAATTCAAAGCACTTTTTGGACACAAAATTGGTTTTAATATGTGCAAATGTGAAGTTTCTGTCTTCCAATGTAGAATTAAATAACTTAAATTATGTGTGCACATGTTAAACAGGTTGTTGTATAAAAAAAACAGCATCTGGGAATAAAAACAATGTCAGATGTGATTTTAGGAATATGGCATATTTGTATAATTAAACTAATAGATGAGCTTGTCAAGGCCAAACAAGTCTAGATCAAATTCGTCTTGTTCTAATACTATGCTATAACCAAAAATGATTTGTATGTCAGATGAAAATATAGTTTTTAAAATATATCCAGATCTGTGACAAATTGTATCTCTTCACAGTCTGTCATGAGATAAATGTGCCTGACTTTTTTTTTTTTTCACTGAATTTGGTGCATTACATCTGAAAAAACTGACAAAAATATCAAAATCTTGCAATGTTAAGTAAATGCCTGGATCTGCCACTGAATCTGGATTGGCACTAAAATTTAATGGGTTGTTTCCCCTGGGCCATGCCCCACCCTTCTACCAAGTTTCATCAAAATTATCAAAAAAAAAAAAAAAAAAAAAGACAGGAAACAAAGCGAACTGGGTGCTCAGAAATGTAGGATTAAAATGCAAGCATCACTGTGAATGACCAAATATGGACACTTCTGACCTCACTATCTCTCTCTCTCTCTCTCTTCTTCCCACTTTCTTTTCCACTGTGAGCTACTCTCTCTCTCTCTCTCTCTCTCTCTCTCTCTCTCTCTCTCTCTCTCTCTCTTTTCTTCCTTCAGTTGTTTGTAATAGCAGCAGGGTGTGTCTGTAATTCAGGCTGTGTAAAGTCATTATATCATCTCGTCAGAAAGAAAGAGACCCATTCAGTGACAGAATGTTAAAAGGGTAGTATGTTAGCTCACTGACACTTTCACTGTGCAATTACTTGTGTGAATTCATGCTCGAGTGTTTTAGCAAGAATGTGTGCGCGTCCTCGTACATGCACATACATACAGCTCAGATCTGCTTCTGTTTGACCCACATCCTGTAGCTTTCCCCCAACCTGACGAACACGCCAAAATGAGCAAACAACCCTTGATATCATTCACCAGTCATGTACGGACCCCTGCCAAGAACATTTATGAAACTTTAGTTCACACATTCTCTTCTTGTGTGCGTATATGTGTGTTCGTAACAATGTTCAAAACCACAATCAAATCAGTGTGTAAGGCAATTTATTCTCTTCTCTGTCCTTAAATCTCACCCTGCTTCCCAGCTCCTCCGCCCACCTCCTTTCCTCAGCAATCAGCACACAGGAAAGAGTGATAAGACACATGTTGACTCACAAAATTCAGGAATGTGGAGTAAAGGGGAAATAAAGAACATTTTCCCTCTTTTTCCCCACCTTTTCATCTTAAATGATTTGACTGCACCTCTATAATACATTCTAAGGCAATATATATGGTATTGTAAGTCATGCATATGTTGTATGGGGAAAATGATGGAGTGATAAATATTAACAGGGAGTGCTTTGTGTTGGCTTGGTATTAGTCTGGAACAGAATGGAGAACGAACAAGTTGGAGGGTGGCATGTGTTTGAAATAGAAATAAGGCTATGTATTTACTGTAAACACAGAATACTTTCAAGCCATGCCAGACCTAGGTGTTGTTTGAGTCAGCCTCAAGTCAGTTGTTTGAGTCAGTCTTCCTCACACACACACTCAAACACCAGCACACAAGCCCACAAACACACGTCTTACACACATAGCAAAGACATTTGACACGGTGACAGAAAAATTCTGTTCAAACAAACACAGCAAACACGGACAAATTCTAGCTCTGAGAAACACACTGGGAAAGAGTTGGAAGAATTCTGCAGCTCTCTCTCTCTCTCTCGCTCTCAGCCTGTTTGCTCAGCAGCTGCTAGCTTCCCCTGTCTTTTTTTGCCTTATATGGTCACAAGAGTGGTTGAGTAAGAGAGAGAGACAGCGAGAGCGAGGATGGAGGTGTGGTCTATTGTTTTTGGCGGAAGAGGTGTAGGGTTACGTGCTGCTCTTGAACCTTTGGAGCCTGCCGTCATCTCTCCAGCCACCTCTTTCCTGTGACTAAAGGCAGACAAAGAGGATGAATAGGCAAAGAATGGTGACGTGGAGGTCAGAGGCAAGTATGCAATCTGAGGCCCAGACACCCATTCATTGGTTGGGAAAAAGAGAAAGACAGGGAGAAAGGGGTTAAAAATAGCAGATCATTAACAAAGGTGCTACCCAGGTGTTGCAGGCTGAAACTATGCAGGAATACCTTTCATGTAGCACACAAACACAATTGCATTTGTGCATACCTGCGTCTCTCACACCTGATTATGTAATGCCAGTGGAATTTCTCTGATTTAAAAATCATTTGGGCCTCTGTCTCTGCTGACTACTGAGCAACGCAACAGCTCTGCATCAATGCATCCCCAGGGTTTATTTGTAATAAACCCCATCATTTGTAATGATGTCATTCAAGGCATTACTACTAAACCTGCAGATGGAACGTGCCAAATGATGTGTACTTAATGAGCAGTCTGGAGGCGCTTAGAATGATCCTTTGAGTTGTGGGCTCTGTAATAACTTGCCGGGATGGGAGGGCAGGCGGGGGTGAGAATGTTTCTTAGATAGCATGAGAAAAGAGGGGATGATGAAATGATGACTGGTGGGAATGTGAATACAGGTGTTCTCCTCTCTTCATCATGGCTCCTTTTGAGTGTTCCTAGAGGGCAATGACCAAGAAAACATGTAATCCTACAGTCATTATTGGTGGAAAAAGTAATCAAATCCTTAATTAAAAGAATCAGTACCACAATGAGAAAGTACTTTATTACAACTGCCCATTATGAAGACCAACACATTTTCAGAAATTACCGAATTTAACATCTAAGCAGCATATTAGAGTTGTGGCTGTGCGTTACAGTCCAATTACTTGCTCATACTATTGGAGGTTAATTTATAGCAATGCAAATATTTCATGAGCTTATGCAGCAGCAAAATAAAAGTACAATATTTCCCTCTGAAATGTATTTACTGTAAGTATAAGGGTGCATCAAATGTAAATAATCAACTAATGTACAAATCTCAAAATTGTACTTTAGTACAGTATGTGAGTAAATATATGTTCATTTACACAGAATGTTTGTGCAATAAATCAAAAAGATAAGTGTGAAATATTAACTGTACAACCATTGTGCTGTTGTCCTTTCCACTGTGCAGAAAGAATATGCAAAAAGCAGCTGTATATATATACCATTATATACCAGAAAAAAACTCATTGTTTTTCTCCTTGCATGAGCAATATCAAAATATAGTGTATAATTTAATATTATAAAATGCATGTACATGACCAGTGGGCAGGTATAAGACAGAATAATTATTAGTCAATGTCAAATACAGTAAGGAAGTAGAATAGAATAGAATATATTTTATTGTCCCTGTGGGGAAATTTGTTCTGGACTCCAAGTTGCCACACACATATTACAGCCACTGCACACACTCAGAAGCAAAATCATAACCATAATCCCTGAGTAACACATAACATATATCACAATTGACATCAACATCAAATGTAAATGTTGTAGTACACAAACCTTATTGACCTTATTGTAGACTGAACTTTGACTGATACAGGCACAAATGAGTTCTTAAACCTCTTTAGTTTACAGTGTGGAACTCTATATCTTCTGTCAGAAGGTAACAGTTCATATTGTGAATACAAAATATGAAAATGATCATTCAGAATACTCCTTGCATGTTGTAATATACATTGTTCATAAAGAGACTTAAGACTGTGATGATCTTTCTGACCTATGATTTTCATGGCAGTCTGTAAAGTGTGTTAACTTTGATTCCACATTCACAGAAAGATTTCCATACCATGCTTACATTCTGTATCTGATCTTTCTAAAACAGCCAGGGAACAGAAGCATGATTTTTTTTTTTTTTAAATCAAGTCCATACAAGTGCAGTCTGCGTAAAAAATACATTATCTGACATAAATGAGAGCAAACCCATACAACATGAGTATTCCAGGTGAAAGTGCTGTCCATATGAACACCAAGGTACTTGCAGGACTGGACTTGTGCAATAAGCTGGTCATGAATAATCACAGAACTGTGGTTACCCACCGCCTTAGGATCAAACACAATCTCCTCGGTTTTCTTTACATTTAGAGTTAAGTGGTTGCTGTCACACCATGCCACAAACTCCCTTATTTCAGAATGATAAATGCTTATAAAGTAAACTTAAAATGACAGTATCATCTGAGTATTTACAAATATAGCTCTGTGAGTGCTTAGCTGAGCACTTATTTGTGTACAATGTGAAAAGGACTGGTGAGTGACACATCCTTGTGGGGCTCCAGTACTAATTGTTTTTAGCTGCAACAGATTGTTATTAAGTTTAACCCACTAAGTTCTGTTTGTTAAGAAAGTGTGATGATAATTGAGTTTACATTCAATTGATTTAACTTCTGAATTAAAATATGAGGCTGAATGGTATTAAAAGCAGAGCTAAAATCAATAAAAAAGCATCCGAGCATAGGCTCTGGGGTCCTCAAGGTGTTTTAAAACCAAGTGCATAATACAGCAAGTGCATAAAGCTAAGTGCTAAATAAAATTCCCGATCTGAAGGGAAACAAATCTTATTCAAGAAGAAACTCCTTGTAATCTACATGTAAGGAGTTCAAAATCCAAAAGATTTTTTGAAAAAGCTCATTTGGATTTGTAAGACCACTGACAACATTTACCCTGATAAAACTCAGCTTATCAAAATGCAAAACCAGTAAAACTAGACTGAATTAAAGGGGGGGAATTTAAGTCTTCCTCCTTGAACTGAAGGAGACACATCTACCTTTCCCAACCCCAAATGTCCACTGGAATCTCAGTCAGTGTCACATCTGGACAGTATGAGAGATGGGAAGGACAGCAGGCAGGTTGATATGACATCTTATCACAGGTTAAGCTGAAGGTGGAGGGAGACAAAGATCAGAGAAGTCAGGATGTAGCTTCTGTAATCGCTGATGCAGCAGAGAAAGGCAGCACAGGAGGACGTTTGGTCAGGTGTGAAACTTCAGTATAGGCATCAGAGGAGGCAATGTTGATTTGAGGGAATGAAGGACAAGAGGAAGCCTTAAACCAAAGCTGGTGTGTAGGTGTTTCTGACATCTGCTGAAGTTGCTGATGTGAGGGTTGAGAGCCTGAGTAACCCGACTCATTCAGATGGAAAAATGAGGGATGTTCAAATTATTGTACGTACAAGAGCAGGAACGTATCTGCCATCCACTGCCATTAAGTTCATCCTTGTAATGACTTTGGCTCAGTGGAAACCTCACATTGATTTCGCTGGTATGAAAAACCTCCATCAGTAGAATTAAAACTCCTTTTCCTCCCACTTAAACTCCTCCAAGCAGACAAGCATCAAAGCAGCATCCTGTGTCTGCTCCCATAGCAGCCAAACTACACCTGGTAAGTATTGGTGATGTATTTTCCCAGCTATGACAGGGAAAATACATCATTTAAATACTATGTACTTTGCATCTGTGTCATAGAGACGATAAGGTTTCCACCTTGATCTACTTACCAAAACAAACACACACTTATAAAGTACATCTTTAAACTCCTTTATTACTTCAATTGATCATAATACATAGTTTATTTAATAATAATAAACTAAACCCACAATCATATATGCAATTCCCACTTGATTTTGCTTTCACAGTCAGGACCACGACACGCGCGCGCGCACACACACACACACGTTTCTAACATTAGGCAAAATGGTGTAAAATGACTGCATGTGGCTTTATGATGCTTCAGAAATGCCACCCCCGTGTGGACAAAACCTGGAACTACAGATAACACTGTCAAAGCTCATCCACCATTGTCAGATTTTCAGTCCTCCCCACCACTAAACCTATGAACGTTCATCCCTCATGTTGTACACTGTGAGTGCATCGCAGTGGCATATTTGTCCACTTTACACACTCTTTTACAGAAAACTGTTATAAATTGTCTCAACTGCTCTAGATGAAACAATCACATTATGAAAAGAGAAATGAAACTGCTTAAAATGGAGGCAAGACATGAACTAAGAGTTAATGAAGTTCAACAAAGGAACACACCCAACGCTAGACTAAAGAAGCAGAGTGACAGCAGCAATAACAGAATAGAAGCTCGATGTCTAGAGATGGGTGTGAGCGCTGACAGCTTGCCAGCTGGGATTGTGGCAAGGCTTTTGTTTTTTGTTTTTTTTTTTAATTTGTTGGCTGTCACTAAACAGACTCAAAATGGCTGCCATACCAGAATCAAAAGAAACGCCATCATACTGGGTTGAATGGCAACAGTGGGTAAACTATTTATTGTCCAATAAGCTTGCTGACAAATGAGTCCAACTGATCGTCATCTTTGATCCCCACAAACTGGTCAATGACATCACCTCCCCGAATGGCGATTACCGTGGGAACTGCAGACACCTGGAAACAGATTGTGTTACTTATCATTAGAAAAACGAAATCATAATCCAATTTTAACAATATGCTCAGTATTGCAATAAGGTACAATGTGATTACAATATTATAATATTAATTCAAAGGAAAACTTGATCAAGGCTGATTTAGAACCAACAACAATGGATATTCTATACAAAGTGCAGATCTCAGAGCTTAGGTGGCAAAATACACAATTAACCAAATTTTAATATTACCATAAACATAATTCTCACCCCATACTCAATCGCCAAGTCTGTGTGATCGTCTATATCGACCTTTGCCATGGCAACGCGGCCTTTCTGTTTTGCAACAGCCTTCTCCAACCTTGGCCCGAGGATCTTGCACGGACCACACCACCTACAAACATTAACAACAGGCTCAGTCAAACTAAAAGACAGCAACACAAGTAAAATGCTCACTAGCAACATTGAATGAAATGGCTTTAATGTTGTCAAACATTGTGGTGAATGAACACCAAACTCTGCAGCAGCATTTGGCTGGTTTGTAGCTTTTGCTCTGTACTGTATTTTCATGAACATTGTGTCCAGGCATCCGTCTCACAAAGCAAGATTACTGAATTATTTGGATAAGTGCAGTGAGAAAAAGCCAAAACCAGATGTGGCGGGTTCATAGTTGGACTCTGTGCAGTTATCCAGCTAATGGCCAGCTTCATTATTTCTGTCAGGCCCTCAAGCGCTTTGTTCAGATATGGTAAAATGTTTTCAGATATGTCCAGACTGTGTTTACACCCAGCCGATATGGACTGCAGTTTACACTCGGCATAATAAATAAATAAATAAAAAGCTCAAATGCATCTCAAGGCATGACAGCATGTGATCAGATTGCATTTTCCTGCTGACAGTAGCCTTTATCTGCAGGAAAGCAGGAGAGTTGATTAGCAGAAAATATACAGCAGCGTTTGAACATGCAACTTGACAAAATTATTGCAGGAGTTATTTGATATCTCACTGCAGATATTGACTTCAATGCTGATGATATTGATATTTTTAAATGTAGACTTAAAACTCATCTTCAGTCTGGCTTTCATGCAGTGTTTTATAATTTTATAGTATCTTATTGTTTATATACACTTAATTTTTTTCTTACTGCTTATTTTTTGTTGTCTTATGTGTTATGACTGCTTTTATTTACTATTATTTTGATGTACATTAGTCTCACCTTCTGTTTTAATACCTCTGGAATTTGTCAATCGCCTGCAAAGCATTTTGAATTGCACTGGCTTGTATGAAAGCTGCTATATAAATAAAGTTTGATTGACTGACTCAAAATCTTGTCAAGAGTTGCTTTGCATTTGTTAATTAAGTGTGTGAGTGAGGCTTGTTTTACCAGATGTACGTTACAAAGCTGAACAAAACAGTCCTACAACATAGCCAGAGAAAGCTTTATATTCAACATGTGCTCACAAGCATCGATGACCACATTAAATGCATCCTCATAACCACTTTGATTTCATGCGGTCTATGCCAAAACATTTAATCTATGCAGAATATTTTTAAAAAGCATTATCAGGAATGAGCTCTATATCCAGAGCCTGTGCTACAGTAACTTGTGTGTGACTGCACTTGACAATACATTGAGTAAACCATCTGCATGCACAAGTGTATTTATTTTTAACAGCAAGACATGCAGACTACGCAACACCTCCACATGTTAAAAAGACCATACCACCCATTTTGCATGTTTGATCCTAATATATTCAATTTTCATACAAGTTATGTTACTGACAACCATTTCCCAAAGGATAAAACTGTATTTCAGCTTTTCTGATACTTTGCAAAATCTCTGAATCTTTCAAAATCAAATATTCATTCAAGTGATACACCCACCTTAAAAATCAATGTTTCACCTGCTAATAGTTATACAGCCTTATGAAGTCACAGTCATTTAAATTATTTGATAAACGCAGGTCTTCTTTTGGGACTATATTCCCCGGTGGAAGCATACATTCGCTCCGTACTTTTTATTGCACTTAATGTTAAAATTACGAAACTTCAAAAAAACCTGAATATACGTGTTGTTCGTGACAATGGATTACCTATCCCAAAAACGTTTCAAGTATCAACAAGATGATTTTAACAGCATACTAGAATGAGCTGAAACCAATGGTGGTCTGGAAGGTAGGAAAAAAATGTTTTAATTCACTGTTTCAGTAATATGCTTTGGGAAATAATTGTCAGTAATGTTACCTGTATGAAAATTGAATATATTAGGCTCAACCATGCAAAATGGTGGTATGGTCCTTTAAAGAGGCTGGGGTAGGTTGTTGTTAAATGGAGTCTTTCCAGAGTCAAAAACATGAACATGTTTCATAAAGGCATTTTGAACTAGTATCTCTTGGACTAAGCTGTGGTGTGTTGTCAAGAACCACAGCATCATTGGTTTTCTATCCTACCAGGTTTAACTGCATTCGCCTGGTCAGGATGCAAATCAAGAGAGCTTTGGAATTTCAAGAACCAGGATTGAAAACCAAACCTATCAATAGCTTAATTAAAGATCTTAAAGCAGCTAGGGGCCTTTTACCTAAACGTACTCTTCTCAATTTATGATTAACAACCGATATACAGTGGGGTCCAAAAGTCTGAGACCACTGTGAAAATGCTTCTATTTTGTATTCTTTTTTGAATTTAATACAAGATTTCTTTTTTTTTTTAATCACAAATGAAAATATTATCTTAACAATTTGAGTGAAAAGTTGAATCTTTGAAAAATGTACATGAATGTAAGAATGAATGGGTTAGTATGGTATGCCCCCCTTCTGCTTTAATGACAGCATACACTTGAGCTGGCATGAACTCCACAAGTTTGTGCAAAACCTGATGAGCCAAGTTATCCCAGCATGATTTGACAATGTTCCAAAGAGCTTCTTGTGATGTCAGACTTTCTGATTATTTCCAGATTTACATGGAAAACATCACAGATTTTCAATGTGGTCTCAGACTTTTGAACCCCACTGTACATTATGCAGCCATGTCTCTGCAATCAACTTTAAACAACTGTAATTTTTAGCCTTTCTGCTTCTTTTAAACAATTTCTGAAAGTTCTTGTGACCAGTACAAAGAGCTTTCTAACCCATATGAGGCATCTACAAAGGCCTTGGGAGAATTTCTGCCCGTAGGTCAGACTAAGCTATTTTAAGATGTTACTTTGGGCTCTGGTAACTCATATTGAGCCTTTTCATTAGGCTACTTTTGACAATTTACAGGGTGCCAGAAATTTAACATTAAACAATTCACATGAGATTTGTTTGGTGTCGGGCTTTCGAAGTGGACTGCACATATGATGATATGATATATTATGGTGTGCATTTTCAAAAAGAGGAAGCGGTTGCCTCACTGAGATAAGCCCTCATTCTGCTCATTAGTCAATCCCTTTGCTCTCCCTTCCTGTGGAACTCACTGTGCATGGAAGTCAACGAGCACAGGCAGCTCACTGTTGATGACCCTCTCCGTGAAGTCCTCATGGTCTTGAACGTTAAAGGAGACACAGCGGCTGAAGGTGTGAGGAAGGGAGCGAGGCAGAGTGTGTGAGGGTGAGAGAAAGGAGGCCCTAAGTGTAGCAGACTGCAGGGAGGCCAAGAAAGAGGAGGAGGAGGAGGAGAGGATACTGGGAGGCGGTGGATTTCTTTTGCAGACCAAATTCTTCTTATTAGCAGCCTGTGAGCCATCTGTGTAGAGAACATAACAAGAAACAAGTGTATTAATTTTGATCAATAAAATTCATTGTGATATGGCCAAAGGCAGCAGGCCTGTGCAATGCTTCAGGCACACGACAAGAAGAGGACACTTATGTAAGACCAGCTGTTTACAGTCATTCTCCCCATGTAGGGTGACCATAGGGTGCTTTCCCATGTGATTTAAGTGCACTTAGCTGAGCAGCTAACTGGATTCTCTCATGACTACAATGCCCAATGTAGCAGATGTCATATACACTTAAAAGAAACACATTTATCAATAGCTACTGTAGGTCTTCTCTGGTTTAGCACAATTTATAGTATGTCTGAAGATTTGACAAACTTATATGAATTTACAGAATGACTGTGTGCCACACAGGGCTTACACCTGCCACCTGATATTAGCCAAATACCATAGGATCCTTCAATTAAAGATGGACTCCACTGATTTTACAAGATAAAGTCAATTTTTGGATATTGGGAGTATTATTCAGCATGTGGAAACAAGTATAAAGGTACAAAATTAGAGGCCGCTGTGCAAAGTCAGGGAAAGAGACATTATGACATTATCCTATCAATGCTGAAGATTACAAGTTTGAAAAAAATAAAGCCACTCCTTGAAGCTGACTAGCTGACTAGAGTCTAAAGTCTTTAAACATTTGTTTTTCACAAATAAAATAAAATCTAGATTTGGATATTTGGAAAATTGAAAGAGTCCCCCATCCAAATTATAAGGTGTACAATCATTAGACCCTCTGATAATGACGTCACAAAGATGAAAAATTGAAAAGTTATCTGTTAATAGGAACTTAAACTCTGACATGATAAACATTTCTGAATAATGCTCAGCTAAATGTTTTGAACTGTTGATTTGGGCGACAAAATTGACCAAGTTTAATATGTCTGAATAAATAAAACTCCATACAATTACCGGTAGTTAAGTACTTTAAAAAAAAAAAAAAAGNTTTAAAAAAAAAAAAAAAGAAGAAGATGATATCTGCACACTATATTAAATAAACTCCTGCGGCTGAAGGCAAATCAACCATCTAGTTTTATTTCTATGTCAATAACAGCTAGCTGTAACAGCTAATTCCGGCTGGGAACAGGTATTGTGTACAAGAGCTCGGAAAGTTAAATGAGATTAATAAAATTAACTTCGTTAACAGCTCAGCCATGTTACTCTGACGCACAAAATACGAAGACACCACTGAGCTTCACACTGGCACCTTAAATGGACATTTTAACTCTTATCACTAAATCATTCTCGCTAACTTGGTCCGAATTGTTTTAAATAGTTTTTAATATGTGCTGTGTATCTCCCGACTCTCTTAACCTCCGTGTGACTTTGCCCTTTTCGTCCTCCTCTTCCTCCTTCTCACTACCGCCTCCTCTTGCTGTGAAACACACCAATGCTCAAAGCCGAGCAATTTTAGCAGCAGACTCACAAATATGACACACAACACAGGTGTATAAATAAAAAAACGGAGAGGTATCGACATTTACCTTGCTGTTTAGTTATCGTTCCTCTTGGCCTCTCGGACCAATGAAGTACTTCCGTTTTGCGTTGCCGCTGCCCGATCTGGACCCGGACGCCCGATTTGGACTACGCATGCGCGAGATGTATCACTTCCTGCCACTATAGTTTCGTTAGAATGTTTCCATCAAAGCGTCAAAAAACAAAAAAGCAATGAAATGTATGAAGTTTTTGTCAAACTGTGGGATTATTCTCTTATAGATCTCATGAAAAACAGTAGATCTATCTACATGAAATCTTTGACCTCTGGCTACCACTTATTTTTTTTTTTATTTTTTTTTTTATTTGTTTACTTTCTTCTTTCTTTTTTTTTGGTCTCTGTGTATTCTTTTCTTATTTGTTTTCATGTTGCATATATCTGTGCAGAGTAGTTGGATATGTTCTAGACTTAGTTGTAAATGTATNTTGTTTTCATGTTGCATATATCTGTGCAGAGTAGTTGGATATGTTCTAGACTTAGTTGTAAATGTATGATGCTTGTTACTTCTTTGTATTGAAATAAAGTGATTATTTAAAAGAAAAAGAAGAAGAAAGGTCCACGGAAAACAACCAAAAAAAAAAAAAAAGTTTCGTTAGAATTTTGAAAAGGAAGCACTTTAAGGCAGTTTTAGCGATTTAACAGTAATTATTTTATATACTGTTTTTTTTAAACCAACAACACTTGTGCTGATAACATAATTTAATAAATGTATATTGATTGAAAAATCATTCGTTAAGTGGTCCACTCCAAAGATATAAATCATGCTTGTCGTTTTTTAAACAATATTTTTAATTTGATATTTATTATATTTGGGGGTTTATTTGTGCATATTTATGTGCTTTGTTAATTCATAACTTTATTTGAATTTTCTTGATACAAACACAGAGAAAGAAAAAAAAACAAGAAAGGATAAAATGAACAGAGGAGCAGGACAAATGAGTAAACTAAACCAATGATTTTACACATTTGACACTAGGCAGCTTTTTGTCACCTCTCTTGTCCACAGTAATTTGAATAGCGCCCTGCTTGGCCAGGTTGGGAAATGCATGCTGTTGACTCTGGCGAGTCTGAGGCAAATTATAATTAAAGGATCATACCGGTGGTTTTGCATGTTTGAGCCCAATATATACAACCCGCATACAGAGGTGGGTGGAGTAGCCAGAAACTGTATTCAAGTAAAAGTGCTTTATGATAATAGTGACTCAAGTATAAGTAAGAGTACTCACCAAATTACTTGAGTGAGAGTAAGAAGTATCTACTAAAAAGATTACTTGTAAGTTTGATCAAGCTTATTCTTTTGAATATCCAACAAGCTACAAAGTGCTCATCTGAGAAAAAAAAATGCAAAGTAGCCACATGTACCTTCTAATACAATCTAAATCATATCATATAAAGAAACAGTAGACAGTAATAAATCAAATATNCCTTCTAATACAATCTAAATCATATCATATAAAGAAACAGTAGACAGTAATAAATCAAATATTTACAATATAACAAATCATGACAATTCTGGCCTGGCCCTGAGACAGTTAGCTAGCTTATCTTAATAAATATACTCAAAACCGAACAGGAAAACTTGAGTTAGTATTAGCAGCAGCAGCTAGTTAAGTAGCTAATGTTACAGCTTACCGTCACATGTTTCCTTAAGTTCCATGTTGATTCTTGGAAGCTGAAATGTCCACATATTTAGGTAGACAAAGATGGTAATGCATTATGTAGCTGTTGGTTTTGGTAGACTGAAAAGAAAACAGTGTTTGAATGTGTAGCCGGGGATGTGCCTCTTCTAAACCTCCCGCTGATGATTCTGCCATGATTGTTCTGCTCCAGGTGAAACCATGGAAACGGAGGGTGGGGGTGTGGCTACTTTGGAGCTGAAGCAGACAGTGTAGTGTCTGACAGTCAGAGAAAAACTGACTGAATTCAAACAGGTGAAATCAAAAGTAACACAAAGTGTGCGAATGTAACAGAGTAAAAGTATATTTTTTCTTCATAAATATACTCAAGTATGAGTTAAAAGTATCCTGCAATAAAACTACTCAGTAAAGTACAATTTTGTGAAAAAAGTTATTTAAGTAAATGCAACAGAGTAAAAGGAACACATTGCTACCCACCTCTGCCCGCATACATGTTACGTTACTGAAAACCATTTTCCAAAACATACTTCTGGAGCAGTAAATATCAGAATTGTTTGCCTATACCTTCCAATCCTTCACAACAATTATGTCTATGTGCAAGGTTGAGACAATTACTTTTAGTTGTTAAAACAATCAGAAATTGCTCTGTTGCAGTATGGGCAGGATCCAAACATTTTTGCCATCTGTCTCCCCAACCTCCATTCTGTTAACCTGGTTGTGTAAATATCTGTGATATTTTGACCTCAGGCAACTTTAACGTTTAACACAAATTTGCTTATTGCATTGAATTGGTTTGCGCTCTGAATAAGAAAAATTAACAAGTGAAAAGCTGTGCATGGGTCCAATTTTCCCCACTAAATGACTAACAACCCCTGCTTTCTGTTTACCATTCATTCATAATTTATTTTGGAGGAATAGCATGGTTGATGGATGGCACCTTTCATGTCCAAGAGGGCAACAGGATGAAAGAGAGAGAAGGCGGGTGGGTTGTTTGGAATACNACCTTTCATGTCCAAGAGGGCAACAGGATGAAAGAGAGAGAAGGCGGGTGGGTTGTTTGGAATACAGATAGGTTTTATCCAGGGCTCAGTGAAAAAATCAACCTCAAATAGACTAAAGGACACAATGTACAGACAGATGAAACCATCAGAGAGGCAAAATATTCTCTGAGAGAGGGACTGCTGGCTGAAGTGGTTGGATTTAAAACAGAAAGATACCGCGATGAACCACATCCAGTACCTGATGATGATCAAGGCGTACAGACGAAATGCCCTGCTTCTTTGAATCTGGACATTTTTTCACCAAAGAAGCATGGCGATCTGTTTTTACAACCAGAAGGAACCGTTATGTCAGGATGAAGAAAGACTCTGTTGGTACTGGATGCCCGACACGTGCACAAAGATATTCACCATGATGCTGTTTTGACTTCTCCAGCCTCACAGCTATTTTACATTTATATTTTCAACTGTGTGGTCAATGAAAATGGAAATGTACTTTGGATCAACCCTTTTGACTTATGGATCCACATATGGAAGGAGGTTTATTTGAAGAGCCATACATCCTTACAGCAGAGCAAATCTGAGTATCACCTGTGAAGTTTTTCATAATGCAACATGTTAAAATGGATAAAAACATTCAGAGGAAAGTTGGAATGTTGAGACCCTCTCCCACCCTTCAACCCCCACCACTCTTTCGGAGAATTGGACCATCTGGGGTCTCTGTCAGCCTGCCCCCACACCGACGACTCCGCTCTATATTCTGCAGATCCAGAGCTATGCTGCCTACAAGCACACACTCCATCAGTGCTTCAGGAACCCACACTTTTGCAGACATACATGGAAATGACCATGCTTCTATACATCCATTTCAGTTGGGTTGTAGTGATGAGCTTTCAGAAGATGCTAACGGAGTGCTGAAATCACAACCTTGGCTTGGAACAGAATTGAGTTTACACAGGACTGCTGTGTTTAAATCAGGAGTTCTGGCAGACAAACTGTCTCTGGCAGCAGCTAATCCTGAGGCTCAAAGCAGGCAGGAGGACAGATATTTGTTTGCTCATGTCTCTCTGCCCTCAAGGGTCCATGGTAGAAATAAAGGGAGACAGGGAAGATTGGTAACTCCACTTCAGACATCAGAAGATCCTGAGTTTGTGTCACTGGAGATCAAAGAAAAGCAGAAGAAAAAGAGGAAGAAGAAGTGGAGTCCTAAGGTGGACTGCAAGGAAAAAGGGAGGTATGTTGTGCCTTTACTAACAGAGAAAGAAGGTAATGCCAGGCTATGTGAATGGCTACGAAGTTTGGACATTGCAGATAGCAACAAGAAGGACTCCATGACTACAAACAGCCACCAGCAGCTATTTGTATCCAGATGCAGAGGGACAGCAAGCCACAGAGAGGCCGATGCAGACACAGCAGCAAGCCACATTAGAGACAGACGTCCCCATTTCCTACCTCCCATCTGTCAGTCTGACTCCCTCCTCCATGCACCCCTCTTGCTGCCTAAAAACTCTCCCCCGCCCTCACCCTGCACCTCTCCAAATGCCCCCTTCTACTCTCTGCCTGTGCCACTCCTCCAGCCGCTCTCATCAAGGAGGAAATGAGGTGCTGTCGGCCAGCCAAAGAAGGGAGACCACTGACTTCCCCTGGTCCTGAAGCCCTGGCTCCATTTCTCATTTTTGTTTGTGATTTATGTCCAGTTATGTAACCAGTATTCTCACCAGATCCCATTTGTTTTTATTTGACCTTTATTGACCCTTGCATATGCATTTCAACTTTTTATTCATTGAATTATACATGAGGTGAGACACTTCATCTGTTCATTTTTTAATGCAATGGTAATATTGTTGTACTGGATCGCACTACATATAACCATCAAAAACAAAACTTGCTGAGTAATTAGAAATTTGAAAGAAGTGTGTTTTAGTTTTAATTAGTGCTGTTTATTCTGCCCTGTTTTTTTCCCTTGTTCTAATTTCTCCAGCAGAGGGCGCTGTCAATTGATCAGGCAGAATGTGGGGGTGAGATGTTTATGAGACCACGGCAGTTGGGGTTTGAACAGAGCTGTGCTGTGTCCCTGCTGAGGTGGGATCTGTGTGTCAGGACCAGAACACACGCGCCTCAGTCCCTCTTACCGCTCGCCTGGTGTTGCCCCTCCTGCACATGTTTACCCTCAAACGCAGCCTAAACTGTTTGTGAGTGAGGCTCTTTTTTCAAGGCAGCTCGCCCCCCAGCCCTCTTCCCACCAAATAAACATTGCACCGGAAATTGCAGGGATATCTGGGATTTTTGAGGGGTCCCGGTGGAAAAGAGGAGAGGGCTAGAACAAGGGTACGCTCTGTGACACCTTGGAAGTGAAGAGGGGGGAGGGAGGGGGGGTTCCTGAGGGGAGGGCGTGACCTTGCCTTGGGTGGTTGGTGGGGTGGGTAGTGTGTCAGTAAGAAGCATATCTACTGACAAGCAGGTATAGGTGACCCAATTTCCTTGACCCCATCAGGATTGGCAGGGCCTATGGGAGCATGTTAAGATTGACCTCTCTCGTCACCAAGGTTGACCCGGGCTAAAGGTGGAGAGGAAAGGATGTTCTATGACGCAGCGCTAACTCTACCTCACATCTCACAACATATAACAACAACTTCTTAGGATTGTTGTAACTGCTGCACCTGAGTTTTCCTCTCTTCCTCTCTTTCCTCCTCCCACTCTGTGTCCTTACTTGTCTCTTGGCTGCACAGGAAACAAGACAGCCGCCATTGATGAAGCTGAGGTCTCATAACAGACTCTGACAAAGCATGCATAAATGTGTGTGTGTGTGTGTGTGTGTGTTCTTTGCACACACAGAACGCTTCCTCCCGCCTTTGTGTGCACATTTTGAGTTCCCATCCCGCAAAGCTTAATGACTTTATTTGATAACAAAAAGCACAAATGAAAAGCCTGTTATTGGGTAAATTGCAGCTGATGACCTCATATTTATTTCTGTTGCTATGAAACTGTTTCCTCTGTGATTTTTCTGTCTCCTTGTATGTATTTTTGCTGGTCTATCTTTTTTTTTTTTTTTTTTTTNTTTTTTTTTTTTTTTTTTTAAACATTTAGCTCCTCTCATTCTATCTGTGCTCACCGCTGGCCTCTAATTGGGATAATCCAACCCTCTGTTCCTCATGTTCTCCATGTCTTGATTATAGCAAATTAGATAAAATGCAAAGTATAGAAGGAAACTTTCTAAATAAAAGTCAAAATGAATGAGTTTCTTATCAGTGATGAAGGTGTGAGGCCATTAATGATGGCATTTCTTCAAAAACAGAAGCAAATGCTGTATTTATATGTTCCTGATGAATCTGTGAGAAGGAAATATAGCAAATGTGTGTTTATGTGTGTGTGTGTGTGTGCATATGTGTATATGTGTATTATCTCTGCCCTCCCTCTTTTCCCAGCTCTTATACCGATCTATGTTTCAGTGTTTGGGAAGTCAACAGTAGAGTTCCTGTTCTTGGTTTAAAAATATCTTTGAGACTTAAATTCCTTACTCTCTCTCTCTCTCTCTCTCTCTCTCTCTCTCTCTCTCTCTCTCTCTCTGCTCCCTCTCTTTTTTGCTTGTTTTTCTTTTCTCCTGCCTTCTGTTTTGGAACAGGCTGTGCTCTCTGTATCTTTCTCTTTCTTACATTCACCCTATGCTTGACACACACGCACACAAACACACACACACACACACACACTCAGCATGTGAACACATTTATGTGCAGACCATCAGCTTTGTTTGCAGGGCTAAATGGCTAAATGGACTGCATGTATACCTACATCTGTGTGTGTGTGCATGTGTATATGTGTGTGTAGACTGTATTATAATGTACAGACCATACCATATAGAGTTTGTGTTTCTGCTCCTTAGAGGAGTGTCCCAGCAGGTGTGGCATTCAGGAGCTCTCCTCTGTCTTAAACAAACACTCCACACCTGTTTTCGTCTACCTCTCCTCCTCCTCCTCCTCCTCCTCCTCCTCCATTTCCATCATTCTCACAAATACACAAAGCTTTCCTTACAGTAAACCACCACTTTTCAGCTTGACAGTGTTGTGCTCTGTGT
Source organism: Lucifuga dentata (assembly GCA_014773175.1). Classification (NCBI taxonomy): domain Eukaryota; kingdom Metazoa; phylum Chordata; class Actinopteri; order Ophidiiformes; family Bythitidae; genus Lucifuga; species Lucifuga dentata. The sequence continues at coordinate 152,658 of VXCM01001919.1, forward strand.
GGCAGCTCGACAGCAGTTGACGGTTAATGGCTGGGATGTAAAAAGTGAGCTGCTTTTGCTCCACTGACTTCACTCTACTATCCCTTTTCTATCTACTTTCTTCTTTTCTCACTGCCTAATATTTCCCTGGCTCCATGCACGTGAATAACACCTTCCCAAGTCTCTCTCTTCTCCTCTCCCAGCCTTTCTCCTCTCCTTTTTTTGTAACTTTTATTTCCACTGACTTGTTTTTGAAGATTTAATCTGTTTCTCACCTGCCATTACTCGCCTTTTTCCCCTGCTCCCCAACTCCTGCACCTCTGTCCAGCTCCAACCATTACCATTCCTTTTTTAATAGTAGTGACAGGGAGGTTTTCCAATGAACTCTTAAAAAGCAGACCTGTGTCACTTCAACCATTACGAAATGACATTCACTGTCAGCTTGTAATGTAAAGGTCACTGCAGAGGTCATGTTCGCACTGGCCATGCCTGTCCTCATGAGCAAATGAATGCCTCTATGTGTGTGTGCATGTGTGTGTTGGAAATTCAGTGTATTTGTTTATATGTCTGTGGAAGCCACTGAGACCAAAGTGGAAAAGATACATTCTTAGATGAGTCAATGGAACTTCAATATGAATACAACAACAACAGGTTGTTTATCTGTATGCATGTCTATGTGTGTGTGTGTGTGTGTGTGTGTGTTGCCTGGGTGCACATTAGCTTTTGAGCGTCTGGCGGTTTCTTTCGGCTCATTTTCTCTTTACGTGTTGGGGTTGTTTGCATGTGTCAGTTACATCACCTCCGTGTAATGACAGAGAGAGAGATGGATTGTGTGGGAAGAGGATGGAGGTTTGGTGAATACATAATTTTCCTCTTTGTGTAGGCGTGTGTGTGTGTGTGTGTGTGTGTGTGTGTGTGCAATTGCAATTGCAATTGCATTTATGCAGTATCTGTCTGTGGATTTGTTTTTTTATATGCATACAGTATATGTGTGCCTGCAGTAAGGATGTGTCTGTATTTATGCATAAGACTCCTGAATACAGATCTGCACATGTGACCATTTAAAGAACCATACCACCCATTTTGCATGTTTGAGCCTAATATATTCAATTTTCATACACGTAAGGTTACTGACAGTCATTTCCCAAAGCATACTATTGGAAGGGTGAGTTAAAAATTATTTCCTACCTTCCAGACCACTATTGATTTCAGTTCATTCTGGTACACTATTAAAATCAATTTGCTGATACTTGAAGTGTTCTTGGGATAGGTAATCCATCATCGTGAACAACATGTATATTCAGGTTTTTTCAAAGCTTCGTAATTTTAGTGTTTTAGCATAATAAAAAGCGCAGAGTGAATGTACAGTGTCTCCACTGGAGAACAGAGTCCCCAAAAGAAGACCTGTGTTTATAGAAAAATTTAAACAACCATGACTTCATAATTTTGCATAACTATTAGCAGGTGGAACATTGATTTTTAAGGTGGGTATATCGCTTGAATATTTGACTTTGAAAGATTAACAGATTTTGCAAAGTATCAGGAAAGCTGAAGTATGATTTTATCCCTTGGGAAATGATTGTCAGTAACCTTACGTGTATTACGTGTACGTTATTCGGCTCAAACATGCAAAATGGATGGTATGGTCCTTTAATTACTGCAGGAGGTGATTTGAAAGAGAATGCTTCTTGCTAGCATAAAAAAAAATACATTTTAAGAAAATAACTGCAAGGGAAAATGGCAATTTATCAACCCACTATCCCCCTCACTGATTTTCAAAAAACAAGCCCAATACGTGTACCAGCATGACCTGTCAACAGTTTAATGGTGTGTGAGAGTATATAGTTGTCTCTTCAGTGTGTATCAGTATGGTGGCAGCTACCAGCTCAGGTAGATGTCCAATTTCCTATGTGCATGTCTGTGAAGGTGAGAGGAAGATTAGCCAGGTGGGCCTCTCCTTTACAATGCACTCTCACCACCATAACATCAATAAAAACCCTAAACTACCTAAATTATGCCTCTTCCTGAATCTATATATGTACACGGATGTGTGTGTGTGTGTGTGTGTGTGTGTGNGAGAGAGAGAGAGAGAGAGAGAGAGAGAGAGAGAGAGTGATGGGAACTTCTAAGAAGGTGTTAGGGATGCGGTGGCTAAAGACAGGATATGGAAAGTATGGAGGGAGAAAAACATGAGATGAATTGCAGGGAGATTATCACAATCATTTTCACCATCACTATCACTCAATCATGAAGTCACATCCAGCTCCAAAGAACACCGTCTTCTCCTTGTATATATCTGTCCCGTTCTTGTCCAATAGTATTTTTATAAAGTGGGGGAGGAAATTCCTATCTGTTTTCCATGGCTGCCATAGTATTAATGTAGCACAGACTAGCAGCTGAGTATATTTATTTTACTTTTCACAAAGCAGCAGCCGGACAGAGGTATGCGTGTGAAAACGACTTTAAAGCATCAAAAATATTATTTTCTCTCAAACATAAATAAATAAACACCCAAAGCCAGGTCCTCTTTGGAATGTAGTAATTCTGAATTTTTATGAATGACTGCATTCATGCTTGGCCACGCCCCCTAAACCTCAGCGCTCCGTTTTGGAGCACCAAGACCACGCCCCGTCCCGTCTGCTGGGATATGTCGGCCGCGTGCTTGCGTCCTAATTGGTTAAGGCGGCCTGTGGTAGGCGGAGCTTCCATAAAAAGCACGGGGCTGCTATAAAAACAAGCCTCAAAGTTTAATCGGTGAAAATTTACAATTGATGGAGGATCATTATGCACCAAAACAACTTGGATTTAACCTTTATGGACCAAACCCTTTGTTTCTGAACCGTGGAGGATTTATTGTGCTGTGACAGAAATTGTTGTTTTTGCACACTTTCTCTTCTCCCCCTCTGTCAATCAGTTGTCAGCTGACAGCATGGGGATACTGCTATTCTTTGCTGCATTGCAAGTAGTGTCGATCGGGTTGGTAAGTATACACGTTTATTTGCTGTCTTTGTTTGACGTAAAGAATTGGAGGAATAAAAAACTCACGTGTCAGTCAGCACACCACCAGCAGCTCCGGCAGGGCTGCTGTCCTCAGGTTACATCTCTTTCCTGATTTTATTATAAGGTGCTTTCCTGTATAAAATCAAAAGCGTGATATGTAGAGACCTGCGGTTATATTTGCTGTATCCTACAAGTGCACGGTGGGATTAGGGGACCATCAGGGGTCCCTGAGGGGTGAGAGAATCCCTGAAAAAAAGCTTTCATCATAATTAGCGAAAGAATAACAATTTATATATATATATTATCTTAAGCCCCATATGAACACTTTAGTCACATATTTAAGTATAAATTATCTTATGAAACAACCAAAATATTTTTCACATGCTCCCCAGTCAAGTGAAACAAATTAAAATCAAGTCAGTTGAATCAGGGATCTGTGGGTCTACTGTGAATATGTCCTTGACATGAAAACGTCGACCTTTACAAACTTTATTAGTCCAGTAGCCCAATATGTAGAATGATACAATATAAATATCAAACCATAAAATTATCCTGTGGTCACTGTAAGATCAAAATTAAACTACAGTAATATTATCCAATAGCAATACCTCTAGAGTTAAAAATACATTTGTCACTATGAATGTACTGCATACTATTAATACCTACAGGATTATTATGTGGCTATTTCTTTGGGTATGTTTCAAGTATGCACCTATACTCCTAAAAATGGAATGGTATTGTCATTGCATTGTGTGTTGTTATATATGACACCTACCTGAAACCCAGGACACTGTGAAACCATGAAACCAGGTGAGGGGCGCAGAGTGTACTGGCCTGGTCCTCCCTGTGAATTTCTGAGATCAGTGGCTTTTAATCCACAGTGGCACACCAGGACCCTGGCTCGGGTTTAGAGAGTGACAGAGCCAGGAAGGGATCCCTTTGGGTGATCTGACTGTGGACAGGCTGTCTGACAGTCCCCTGTGATCTAAGTAGCTGCTGAAGTACTGAATTGTTGGAGTGGCTCTGTGTGTGTGTGTGTGTGTGTGTGTGTGTGTGTGTGTGTATGCGTGGGGTGTGGGTAAGAAAAAGAAACAAAAGATTTTGGAAGAGGTAGATGGGGGGTTTTGGGTCAGAGAACTTACCTTTCATCCCTGCTTCCTCAGTAATGCTAAGCGGAAGGTGACAGAGGGTTACAGATATCCCTGTAGGCTTTGGGACTTTTCAGAATTTCTGTGATCTGGGTAACACCAGACAAAAAATTATCCTGTTTGGTTCCAGAAAAAGTGTATGAAATTGGTTTCTTAACTTTAAGTCGATATTAGCAGATAATATACCTGAATCACACTGCTCTCTTTGACTAAATGCATTCTATGTCATGACTGCATTTCCTGCAGGTGACTGCTGGCTGTCCAGTGGTGTGTGAGTGTCCAGCGGGGCCCCCATCCTGTCCTCCGGGGGTCAGTTCAGTCCCAGACGGTTGCAGGTGCTGTAAGGTGTGTGCTGCTCAGCTCAACCAGGATTGCCATGAAGGACGGCCCTGTGACCACCACAAAGGCCTGGAGTGCAACTATGGCAATGACGTCGGCCGTACCCATGGCATCTGTAGGGGTACGTACCAAAGTGTCTGTAGGAAGGGGTTAAAGGGAGAAACAGGGGGGACATGTGTGTGTCAGATGTAGAGGGATAGCACAGGGGTCTAGCTTTGGGGCGTGTGAGGGAATGTGTGACTTTAGGGTGGGGAATCAATCTTCCGAGTCAAGCGAGTGGAGTTTCGCTTTGATAGGGACTTGAGATTTGAACCCTGTGCCATGTTTCAAAAACAGAGCACCTTCATGAGCTGTGACTGAAAGCTAGCCAACTTTCAGATTTATATAAGTAGTTCAGTGTGTACACAAACAGCTCTATGAAACACACTCACACACACACTCAGTGGTATTTTTATATGCATGTTTATTTGGGGGTGTTTCTATATAAAGGGGGGTATCCGGGGTGTTGTATGGGGAGTCCCACCAAGGGAGTGAAGTGGAAGGACATTGTAAACAAGCCAAAATTCCATTCTGGTCTAAGAATAGAGCCTCCTTCATAAAAACTGGAGATAGTGTGTCTCTCCCTCTCTCTCTTTATCCTACCTTTGCTTGCATGTCACATTCCCATGCACATACAGTTAATACATTTAACTGTAATAATAATACTATAATACAATTTGTCCTATCATTGCTTTTTTCAAGACAAATCTTTATCTGTACTGTTTTTCTGTTACTTACAGTGTTACACAACAGTTGCGAGACAGTTTCCTTTTGATAAATTATAATACCTGAAGATATTGCTTATTTGAAGTTGATATTTTGATCAACCTCTTTTCCTCTTTTCCTCTTTTCTTCCCTCTTCTCAGCAAAGGCAGAGGGTCGCTCCTGTGAATACAATGGGCGGATTTATCAAAATGGTGAGAATTTCCATGCGGGTTGCAAGCACCAGTGCACCTGCATCGACGGAGCAGTGGGATGCGTGCCCCTTTGCCCCAACCACGTGCCCCTGGCATCCCCTTCCTGTCCTTCCCCACGCCTGGTCAAGGTACCAGGCCAGTGCTGCCTCAGCATCGACTGCCACAAGGGAACCACCATGGTGCCCCCACTTCACGGGCGACCCCAGCCTCCAGCCTACCCACCTTACCCTTTCATGCCCTACCCAGCCTACCCCTACCCAAAACCTTACCCGAAGCCTTACCGGAAACTCTACCCTTACAAGCCCAAGAAGGACAAGGACACCCTGGGCAACGAGCTTGTGGAGATGGGGCGCAAGTGGGACAAGCCACGTGGACACAAGCACCTGGCAGGTAAGACAGGGCGGCGCCATGTCGCCTCAGAGTGCCGCCTGTTTCTCTGTGCAGTAAAGCATCATGTTTGTGTTTTAGCCATTTTAGCCCTCTGACACACAAACGGCCCCACTGTGAGCTGCCCTCGCCTTTCCCTCTGCATCTCTGTGTGTGTGTGTGTGTGTGTGTGTGTGTGTCAGCGTTTACGTGAAGCTTGTTTTCCACCAGCTCCTTGCACACCAGAAGTGCTCTCTCTCTCTTTCTCTCTCTCTCTCTCTCTCTCTCTCACAGCACATACCTCAGTCACCCAGCTTTCCCCTCTCTGTAATCACCCTCTCTATGCGTCAGTGTTGCCTGTTTAGTGAATGAGGCTAGTGTGCTTTACATCTCTCTCTCAACCTCTCCTTTTCCTTCGCTTTCCCTCTGACCCTCTCTCCTGATTTTACTGTCCCTCATCTCATTCCTCCTCCTCTGATTCTCCATATTTTGCATCATCTCTTGTTCTCCCTCGCTCATCCTCGCTCTCGCTAATCTGTTTTCTTCCTTTTGTCTTACTCTAGCGTGGAGGCAGATGGGAGACCAGTGTGTGGTTCAGACCACTTCCTGGTCCCAGTGCTCTCGGAGCTGTGGGATGGGCGTGTCCTCTCGTGTTACCAATGACAACGCCCAGTGTAAGCTGATCAAAGAGACACGCCTCTGCAACATCCGGCCCTGCAGCTCCATGTCTATCCCTGTCAGGGTAAGGAATTTAAACACCAAGTAAGCTATAAAGGACCTATGTGTGTGTGTGTGTGTGTGTGTGTGTCTGTGTGTGTGTGTGTTAATACATTTGTGTGTTACTGAGGTTCCCGTAACAGGAAAGATTGTGTTGCTTCCTCTAATGGCCCACAACCATGTAGTCCTCGCCGCCATGCTAAATAGTTTCAGGAAAAGATTGCACTCAAGGGGTCATATTGATATTAATATCACGGCATGTATTCAGAGCCCCTTTCAGGCCCATTCTGGCTATTCACAGTTCTGTTGCTGTGTGGGCTCCCATCCCCAGCAGGGTGACGACAGAGCAGATTTTGGCCAGGTTTCTTTGTACTGCTCAGTGCTACGTTCATGTTTCTCTCTTAAAGGAAAGGAAACTTTCAAAAAGTGTTTTAAAGCAGAAATTATAAATTAAATGAAACAAATTACATTAATATGTGAAGCAAGAGAACAGAGTGTGGCTGTTATACGGTTGCTTCTCAAAGGTGTTACATTAATTAAAATAGTTCTAATAAGAAGCCTCTACAAAGCAAAATGTATCTTACTGTAATAATGTTTTTTAATTAAACCTGTGCTTTAGTGGTGAAATTCTTCCTTTACATTTGACTCATCCTAACTACTAGGATGGGGAGATTGTGGAAACTCTATACAGAAAGAACTCAGACCAGCACAGGGGTTTGAACCCCAGACCTTCTTCCTTTAAAATATGATTGGCAACCAACAAACCATTACATTTATAGTAATCTTGTTAACTAGTTTTCATTTTAAAATATAGAAAAATATGAAAGTCTCTGTTAACACAACAGTAAAGACATAGTTAAAGTTTTATACCCCAGAAATGTGAAGTGAAAACTTTACACTCGTTTGTGTGCGGGGGAGAGTTTGGAACTAGCCTGCTCTTGTAGCCTCTTCATTCATGTGAAACTCTCCCACACTGAACGCGGGTCACTGTTGCTGCAGTTAATGGCTCTTTGCTGTGTGATATGAAAAGCACTTGATCGCCCACTGCATCGTTTTCTCATTTCATATGCAGCATTCTGTCCCGCTGCATCACTTATGAGGCTGATGGGTTGTTAGGCACCTGTTCCACGTTGCTCTCTCGGTGTTTACGGGGCTTTTGTGGGTGTTAATGTGCATTAGTGTCAATCCATAACCGCTGCTGGCATCATCTGTTGTTCTGACCATTACTTTGTTTTTCTGTCTCTGTACTTACTGCATTAACTGTGTTTTCCACGAGTAGTAATTGAGTAATGAGTTATTTCTTCTTTATGAGCCGTGTTGCAGGTCTGATTCGTTCTTCCAAAAGAAAAGCAGTTTGAGCCTGAAAAACTGTCAGTGGAAATGTCTTTTTCATTTTTGTAGAGAAGTGTGTATCACAGCTGTGCTTCCTATCTAAAAGAACAGATTTCTATACTTCTGTGACTGAAAAGTTAAATCACACTGCTTTTCTCTCCGTCCACAGAAAGGAAGGAAGTGTTCTCGTACCCACAAAGCCCCTGAGCCACACCGTCTGTCCTACGCTGGCTGCAGGAGCACCCGTCTGTACAGGCCCAACTACTGCGGCGTGTGTAGGGATGGCCGTTGTTGCTCACCCCGCCGTACCCGCACTGCTGCCGTGACCTTTGCGTGCCCTGATGGTGAACGCTTTGAGAGGTCTGTCATGTTCATCCAGTCCTGCAAGTGCAGCGACGAGTGCAACCACCTCAATGAGGCAGCCATGCCTCCACAGCGATGGCTTTACGGAGATACACACAAGTTCATTGACTAGTGGAACTATTTCCCCCCAAACCTACATTCCTTCACAAACTCCAAAAGACATTAAGTCCCCATAGCAATCCCCATTATAAAATAGATGTCCCTAGTGTGTATGTGATTAGACATAAGCCAGCTGTAAATATCAAAACATCTTTTCCGGAGGATCCTTTGGGGAGGAAAGGGGAAAAGAAGAACATAAGAAACAAGTGCATCTCAAAAGTGGAAATAGGGAAGTGACCAGCCTTGTTTTAGTGTAGATGCTTTGAGTCTGGTCCAGCCAGATTTTGCAGCAGACTGCTACAAACTCCTCATGGAAAACATGGATCCAACCAAACACCATGTTGTTGCCATATCCCCTTAAATTTGAACCTGGAGCATTTGGTGGGGATGAAGGAACAAGAGCTGATGCACACAAACATAACTGTTGTTGATTTCTTTTGTTGATGGTGTGTATTCACAGACTGAGCAATGTCTCTGACCGGCTAATAGAAAGCTGCTCTGACGTTGATTTGGAGCCAGATATAAAACCAGCTGGAATCATTTGTAGGTCTACTCCAGTACCTAAGCATTGACTAAACCAAACGAAGACTCGTGAAGACTTCAGAAACTGGGATGGCGATGACAGAAGGAGGAGGAGGAGCATTTCTCCGATGTTCCAACAGAAGCGTGGTTTATGACTTTCTATGGTATTTATTCATTGGTATTTATTGTTGAGAAAGATGTACAAGGTGTATCAGACGTACATGATAACACAGTAGCGTCACAGTATCATCAGCAAAGATGGTGCTGCTGTTTGAAGCATCAGAGCGGCTGAATGTGGATCTGAGATGGACCAAAACAGCTGAGAGCTGTCTACCATGGCAGGGAGGAGAGAACTCCCACTGACCCAGGGCTCAAACCTTGGGTCACACCAAAGGTCACAGCAGTCAGAAGCCATATCTGATGATGGATGATGAAGGCAGCTTTGGAGAGGGGAAGAGGTGGTATGTATCGGAAACAGACAGACTTGAACCTGATGGGTTGAGACCTTGTGTGCATTAGTGAGCAAAATGTCAAAGGTTGTTTGCGCAGCTGGACTCATCCCATAACTTGCCTCCACAAGAAACTGAGACATTTACCAAGCACCAGAAGAACAAGCCTGGGATTCTGGTGTCAAGAAGTCGACTGACTAATTCTGTGGAACAATCCTGACTCTGCATGTAGCGAGAGAAAATCAGCCCCTCTCTGGTTTGCTGTAAAAATAAAAATTGAAAACTGCGTCTGCTGAGGTAAACATGTAATTTGTGACTAGCGGGTGGAACCGTTCTGCAGGCCGATCTGGCCTGTAATCTAGCAGCGCGCAAAGTCACGGAAACAAAACAATAACTCATGCTTCTTCAAGTGGGGGTGTCTGTTCCTGAGTAGTTGCTGAAGACTGGATCAGTGAGATCATTCTCAGGGACAGAGGAGACATTTATGGCCCTGCAGAGGAAGGGGTAATGGGTGACTTCCTGCCACAGAGATCACTAATGGCCTTATGTCTGAGGATCCTTGTTGTGGTCCATTTCAGCACCTCGTGCATACTAGCAGGTTTGAAGGAGAGAGAAACTGCATTATTCTATGCTCGGTGTGACCTCGACCTCTACGACTGAAGAACTCAAGCATCTTACTCACTGCGACTTGCGTTAAAAGTTCATGCACCTTATGACAGCCTGATTTGTGACCTGATCTCTAAATGGAGATGTACTGAGGGGTCATTTTCAACTGATTCATATCTTTACTGAATACATATTTTAAATCAGTGGTTCAAAGTTATTTGAAGCACCATTTTACCTTTCAGAGATTCTTTTTGCTATTATGGCGTTGGTTTAGATGTTTTGCAGTTTTCTGTGAAATGGAAAAAACATTTGCATTTTCTCTTGGCCACAGTAGGCTTTTGTAGATTGGAGTCTCTGCTGCTTCAAAACCTCACAATCCTTTTTTAGTTAAACCTCTAGAAGGAATATAACATTTGGTTTTGTTAAATGTTTTCCACGTTGCTATTGCAGTTTGCCTGTAGATGCTGTGGTTTTGTTACAGGACACTATAGAGCAGCTATGTACAGATGCATTGTTGTCTTCCTTGTAGTTTTATCTGCTGTATGAGGGCCAATACTTTTACTGAATTATACTGAAATAGTAAATGTATAGTTAGCACTGACCAAGGCAGGATTCTGACTCTTTTGAGCGTTAAGTGCCAGTTTGAAAGCATGATGATCTTTTGTCTATTAGTGTATACACTAATACCATCTGTAACAAAATCATGCATTTTAAGATTATCTATATAAAAAAAAAAAAAACTATATCAGACTGGAAACTGGTTGTTGAACTCCAAATGTTCAGAGATTAAATAAAGAAATTCACTCTATCATTTAGTGTTGAATTAACTAATAGACATGCTGATTCTGATTTGTCCTGTCATCTATAGACAATTACCCATTTGAAGGATTTCTGTAATGATCAAACACCCACCACTGCCAACCAGTACATTTAAAGGACCATACCAGTGATTTTTCATGTTTAACCCCAATAAATATTACCTGCATGTACATTACAGACAACCTTTTTCCAAAACATAAAACCAGATTTTAGTCTTCCTGTTATTTTGCCAATTCCCCTGATCTTTCAAAATCAAATGTTAAGCGATACATCCACCTTAAAATTCAATGTTTCGGCTGCTAACACATACACCCAAATGTAGAAGTCACGGTTGCTTTTAATTTCTCTGTAAAAGCCATCTTCTCCTGTGTGACGGTCCCAGCTCCCCTGGCTTTGGGCCTTGATGGGTAGGTGTGTGTGTGTGCTTTGTTTCAGGTCCTGAGTTGGGTGGAGCTGTCTGTACTAACTGGGAGCACCTGGCCAGTGTTGTAGTTATAAAGCCGGCCTGCCCTCATCTCCTCGCTGCTCTCCAACACGCAGCAGGCTCTAACATCTGTTTCGCTGATCTTCAGTTCGTCTTTATGTTACCTTTACTTTTGTTAATAAATGTCATTTTACGTACCTTGTTTTGTTGTGGCTCAAGAGCCAGGCCATAACATATTGGGGGCTCGTCATATAAAACAAAACAAAAAACCCACTTTTTTTTTACGGATTAGGGAAACTTGAGTTTAAATATTGACGTGATGTTTTTGGTTCGCTGAAATCTGGCTTTGTTGCTCAGTTTTTTTGTATTGTCTGCGCGTAATGACTGATTGGTCTCCGGTGATTGGCGTCACCGAGTGAGGGGATCTCTCATCTTATTTCGGCGACTTGAACAACCTTGTAATTATAAGGTTTTGTGGATGCATGTTAAGGGATGCACCTTTCAGCGAATTTTTTTTGGTAACTTTGACAACGCATTTTTTTTTTTTTTTTTTTTTNTTTTTTTTTTTTTTTTTTTCCTGGCGTCAGTTGTTGGAGAGGCATTTTTTTTCTTTTGTTTTCTTCCCTTTCGCTGCAGCTTGTAATTTTGCTGCTGTCTGATCCATGTAAGGTAAGTGTTGTCACCTGTGCATTTAGTCTGAAGGAGTCTTTCCCCTGCTAGGCATAGCGGCGTTTCCCACTTTGGGTTTGCCGGGGTGTGTGTTGGTGTTGGGGTAATGATGGTTAGAGCATCCCTCCTCCTTTTCCCCACAATCGCTCGGGAGCACGTCCGTGGTTCCGGGATGGTTGCCAGATCGGTCTTCAGTGCGTAAGAACCCGCCACCACGCCCCATGAAGACTGTGAGTTACTGTGAAAACTGTCAGTTTTCTGGACAGGTAGATAAGCTCCGTGGAGGAGGCAGCACGTCTCCTGTGCGCATAGGTGAGCACACTGCATTTTCTTGTGGTCAGTGTGGCTTTGTTTTATTTTATTTTTTTTACCTTTCTTGTCACTAAGGGTTAATAATGGGTGAGGAAGCAGTTTGTAGATTTTTTTTTCAGACACCAACAGAAGAATTTTTCTATCAGTGTACAAATGATCAGTTAAATGTTTGCTTTAGTGCCCGTTCAAACATGCGCCAAAGCCTCTGAACTGATGTTATGCGCAACCGCCTCTGAGTTGATTTTGTGAAATTTTTGGTCTTTTGCGCCCAGTGGGTGGCATCCTGTGACGACATTCACTTGGAGACAGCTGTTGGACCGATTAAAATAAGTGACTTTGACAAAACGAATAATAATGTTTAGTTTGCTGTGGATTACCTATCTCTAGCACGTTTCAAGTCTGTACAAGTTGATTTTTTTTTTTATAAAGGTTGGAAAAATTATTCTAAACTTCTCCAGTAGTATGTTTTGGAAAATGGTCGGCAGTAATGTAACATGCATGTGGATTACATTTTTTTTGGGGGGGGGGGGGNGGGGGGGGGGGGCCTCAAACATCAAATCACTGGTATGGTCCTTTAAGTCACTTTTATTTGCTTGTGGTTCATATACATATCAGTCATGAGTTCATGGTTTTGGACCATAGTTTTGTGTAAAGTTTTATTTCAAAACATTAAAACAAGATAACTGCCAAGAAATACAAATTAAGCATCAATTACATAGTACAGTGTGAAATAGATGTACTTTCAACATTTACACAGATGCATCACTAAGGACTCTACTTGGAAACTTAATTTACTGAAAGCATTCAATTGGTGGCAAAAGTCCTAAGAAAGTTGCCATGCAAGTCATAATCTTTTCCTGAACTGTCACTGCATGACTACTTAGACTTACTATGGAAACAAACTCTTGAGGGGGGAAACATCCTATACAAAAAAAAAAAACAAAACTATTTGGGATTGACATCTTGATCACAAAGAGGCTAAAAACCAATTTTATATGTTCCTCAGATCTACTTCTCTGGACATCTTCCTGAAGCTCTGCGCAAGACTGAAACAAAATTACAACAGTGGCCTCATGAGACCACAAACGTAAAATGGCAAATTTATAAAAAGATTTAATTCCACTAATCAAAAGCAAATGGTAAAAGACATGAAAATTTACCACACCCTCCTCTCCCTCCATACTAACAAATAAAAAATTTGTGATGAATATGGTCAAGGAGCAGAACTTTAAAATTAACAGTGAAGTGGGTCTAATTCCCAATACAAGACACAAGATCCACGAAGAGGAGACTTCTGCTTGGCTGGACTTCTTCCAAGTCCTCATCTGGACTGCTCAACTAAAGAGGGACAGAGGAGGAAGAGACATGAATCAAGCACTTCCCACATCACTGTCACCGCTATGAGAGACAGCTGAGCATACCAGCTTTTCACCAACAGGTTAAACGTGCAAGCACAGTTCCCAATGGATGAGACTCCTGCAGTTACATACCAGCACCAACTGTTGCCTTTAGTGGCCAATTTGACTCTGATACTCTATTGAACTAGCCAACGGTCTGCAGGACGATCATAAGCTGACGAGATCCTGCTTGCTTCAATGCGGTTCCGGTGATACACAGAGCACGAGCAATTAGCAGCGATGGCACATCGGCATTGAGAATGTAAGAAACTGTGTTGGTGTTTGGACAGTGGAGTCGACTTAAAGGAGCATACCGGCCAATTAGCATGTTTGAGCCTAATATTCAATTTTCATACATGTTGCATTACTGACAAACTTTTCCCAAAAGATAAAACCGTATTTCAGCTTTGCTGATACTTTGCAACATCTCTTAATCTTTCAAAATCAAATATCCAAGCGATACACCCACCTTAAAAATCGCCTGCTAATAGTTACACAGCCTAATGAAGTCATGGTCGTTTAAACTTTTCAATAAACACAGGTTTTCTTTTGGGACTATATTCCTTGGTGGAGACATACATTCACTCCATGCTTTTTTATTGCGCTTTAATGCTAAAATTAGTAACTTCGAAAAAAAACCCTGAATACATGTCTCGTTTGCGATGATGACATATCCCAAGAACGTTTCAAGTATCAATAAGTTGATTTTAATAGCATAACAGAATGAACTGAAACCAATGGCAGTCTAGAAGGTAGGAAAATTTTTTTCAAATTCACTGTTCCAGTAGTATCCTTTGGAAATGATTGTCAGTAACATTACGTGTATGAAAATTGAATAGCTTAAAGCTCAAACGTGCAAAATGGCCGGTTTGTTCCTTTAAAGGAGTATACCAAAAGGAGTATGGCATGTTTGGCAAAATAACAGGAAAGCTAAAATGCGATTTTACATTTTGAAAAAATTGTTATCAGTAATGTCAGTTATTAGGCTTAAATATGTAAAATCACAGGTATAGTCCTTTAACCCCATTTACAACCACGTTACAACCATGCCAACAGGTCTTGCCAAAGTCCAGCAGAGAGGGGACTTGAGAGCATGAGCTGCCACTTTGATTCGGTACAAACTAATGCAATCCAATACAACAAATCCTACCTTTGAGAAGCCCATAATGTTCGAGTTTTGCCAACAATATTGATTCAACTTTGTTGTCCCTTTCTGAGTTCATATTATGTGGTGTTTTATTAGATTGTATTATAGCACTCACTTCAGCCTTAAAAGGATCATACCGGTGGTTTTGCATGTTTAAGCCCAATAAATACTACCTGCATACCCGTTACTGCCAACTATTTTACAAAGAATAAACCCACATTTTAGTTTTCACATTATTTTGCCAAATCCCTTAACCTTTCAAAATCAAATGTTCAGGTGATACAGACACACACCATAAAATCCTATGTTTCACCTGCTAACTAAAAGCCATCTTTTCTCATAGGACTATTCCATGGAGAATTCTCAGATCATTCCACTCAATGGAAAATGCTAAAATTAAGTAACTTCAACAAAAAATAAAATAATGGTGTGTGTTTCACTGTGATGGATAACCTATCAGCAAGTCTCTACAAGTCTCTTGATTTTTTTTATAGCATACTGAAATAAACTGAAACAAATGAGTGCCTGGTAAGTAGTAGGAAGGCAGGAAAAATAAATCTACCGCTCTAGCAGCATGTTTTGGAAAACAGTTGGCAGCAATGTAGCTTGCATACGGGTAGTATTTATTGGCCGCAAACATGAAAAACCACTGGTATGGACCTTTAAATATATGCTAGAGTTGAATCAACACCTTTATGTCACAGTTTAAAAAAAACCCTGAACATTATAAGGATTTACAGTAACGCTGTTGCACTCAATTTCGCTTCGCAGGTGCCTAATAAAGTGCAGAATACATTTCGATGTAGCTAAATGAATTGGGCCAGTTTCAGGCAGCTTTTGGACATTTAGAGAAGACTTACTGTATGAGGAGATGTCAATCTCATCTGGTAGCTCGGCCACGTTGACCTCGAAGCGGTCCTGCACGTCATTCAGAGTCTTGGCGTCAGTCTCGTCAGACACAAAGGTAATCGCCAGGCCTTTGGTCCCAAACCTACCAGCACGGGCAACCTGAGGAGGGAGGAGCAGAGGAGGTGGTACGAATGAATGAAATTCAACAGCCAATGTGATCAATAAACGTAGTAAATTTCATAATAAATAAATGGCAGAATTGTTCCAATGTTAGGGCACACCACTAAACTATTTACAGATAAAAACATTTGTAAACCAGCTTGCAGATTGTTGCCTGACCGAAGACACCGAGAACGTGCGAAAAGGGAAAAACAGGAGCTGTTGTTTCCACTCTGCAGTCTCTTACCCTGTGCAAATAGGTGTCAGAATCTTCTGGCATGTCGTAGTTGAAGACAATATTGACTCGCTCGATGTCCATCCCTCTGCCAAAGAGGTTCGTGGCCACCAAGATTCGTCTTTGGAAGTCCTTGAATTGCTGATAGCGAGACAGCCTGGGAGGAAGAAGGGGAAGGCGGGAGGAAAAAGCCAGAGGGGGATTATCAACACAGCTGCTGTCAGCATTGCTGGACTGGATCCCCTTTGAAGGCAATGATGTGTTGAGTTAATTGATGAGGCCTCATGCTCCATAAACATACTTAACATTTGGAGCTCAATGGAGCGTGTGTTTGAGTGTAGGTAAGCAAGAGGAAAATGTGTGTATGCACGACTCACCTCTCCTCCTGAGCCATTCCCCTGTGGATGGCAATGGCAGGGAAGTTCTGTTCCACAAGGAGCTGGGAAAGAGCGATGCAGCGCTGCACCGACTTGACAAAGATCACCACCTAGAGGCAAGGCATGGGTATTACAACACAACTGCTGAGGTTGCATGGCAGAAGAACCTAAAGTTTTCTATTCTGACAGATTTTTTGGATGAGATCCTGTATTTAGAATATTTACAGAATTTATTAATTCTTGTACAGCTTTCTGAAATGATATTTATGGAATTGATGAGAGGATCTTGTAAGTATTATTATTCTTTGGCAAACTTAGAATTTTTGATGGTCCATGCTGGCCTCCAATGTTGTTGGTTAAGATAATTCTGAGTCATTACTGATTTGGGGACAGCACCTCAAAAGCAAACGTATTTTCGTAAATGATGGATGCGCACAAAGGATTATTACGATTATGGAATTTTGAGTTTACTGAAATACAATAGGTCATTTACAATATTTATTTTAGTATAGGTAACAGGGATGTGATATAATCTTAAAATATAATATCTCAAGGTATTTTCGCAATTATGATATTCATGATGACATGAATAATATTTTATTGGTGATTACTGAAGTAAGTAATACTGCAAATAGTAAAAACCTAAGTAAAAATTAATATGTATATATAAATATAGTCACACTAAAGTTTTTTCTCTTCACTAATAGTAGAAATAACCAAATCCTGTATAACCAATAACTCAAATTAACCTGACCTGCTAAGTTTCGGTAGTGTATAAAACAATATCACCAAATAATATGGCCTCAAATTTTAAAACATAGTAAACAGCAGTTCAGAACAAGTAAATTCCTCAATGTAAAATGTAGACATTGAAAGAAATAAACTTACATTTTGAGTGCAAATGTCAACAATAACAAAATGAGCTACAATTAAATGAGTTAGAATGTGATAAACATGTCACATTGACACAGATTGCCACACTAGTGCAGGTCAGGCTTTCCCACAAGTCCACGGTTGAGGCAAATAAGTCAACTGAAGTGAGTGTAGCGGCTAAGCTAACACTAGTATCTGTGTTATCTCCTTGTCAAGATGCATCTTGGGTCAAGCTTCTTTTTAAATTGTTGAAAGTCGTATCTTTAGCGAGATCAAAAGCCACTGCTTTGCTAATTTCATCCCCACGATTAGGTTTTTCTGTTTTTCTGTCACAAGGTGTACAACTAGCTAACGCCCCGGCTACGCTCACGTCACTTGCCTGCTTGTTTTGAGTCGCAAATTAACTACTTGGCTTGCCTCCTCACGCGACTTTTGACTTTGTCATTCAACTGGATGTTTCTGCTGCAGGCGGTGAAACAATTTTGTTGCACTTCCACATTCTGAACAAGTTCTAAACAACAGAAGGTGGCTCCCTTCTTAGGAAATAAGTCAAGTGCTGACCCGCTATTTTCAGGCTTGCTTGTTTCTTGCAGTGAATTATGAAAATGCGTCAACCTGTCTTCACAGTGTGATTTCAATTAAATGTCCTTTCGATGCAAAACCATTACTTCATTGTACACTTTGTAATTATTAACTTTAAGTGCCTAGTGGTTATTACTGGCAAAAAGTGAACTAATGCAGAATGCCAGATGCTACACAAAACAGCTACTTAATTATCTGCTTACCTGGTTGAACTCCAACACGTCAAGCAGGTCAAAGAGTTTGCGGTTCTTCTCGCTGTCCTTCAGCTTGCAGTAGTACTGTTGCAGGCCGTGGAGTGTGAGTTTGGTCTCATCGTCCACAAATACCTCCATAGGCTTTACAGGAAATGACAGTGGGTTAATGTGACAACAGAAGACTCGCATTTCTACCAGCAGCAGCAAAACGATGAAAGCAAAGCACATGGAGTATCGTCAAGCATCATCTAAATCATTTACTTACGTCCTGCATGAATTTGCGGCACACTGGTCTGATCTCTTTACTCAGGGTGGCGCTGAACATCATGACCTGCTTCTCGTGGGGCGTGAGCCTGAAGATGTCCTGCACGTCACACCTCATGTCTGCCACACAAGAGGTCACAGAGCAAGGTCAGCACAAACGTTTACCACGTAAAAAAATTCAGAGAGCTTTAAAAAAAAAAAAAGAATTTTTGGTCACACTATTAAATTACAAGTCTTGATTACTAAATATTGTGATTATATACTGCATTTGGAGAGTTAATGTCATTAACAAATGTATAAGAGTGGAACCCAGAGAAAATGAAAAAAAAAAAAAAAAAAANAAAAAAAAAAAAAAAAAAGCCATTTAATATTGGGAAAATAATGCACCTAGTTGCTCCAGCATTTTGTCACACTCATCCAGGACAAAGTGCTTGACGTTCTTCAGGTTGAGAGTCTTGTTCCGGATGAGGGCCAGGATGCGGCCTGGCGTACCAACAACGATGTGGGGGCAGTTCTTCTTCAATACGTCCTCATCCTTCTTGATGGCCAGGCCACCAAAGAATACTGCTGCTTTTACCGTGGGCATGTACTTGGAGAAACGCTCATACTCTTTACTGATCTGGAAGGCCAGCTCTCGTGTATGGCACATGACTAACACCGAAACCTGAGGAAGAGACGAAAGAAAACACAGTAACAAGGACTGACTCTTTTTTTTGTTTTTGAGGATAATTGACACTTCAAAGTTATAAAAAAAAAAAAATTACCAAAATGTCCAGATTATCCTGATGCCCGCTTAATGAAGTTGTATCAAATTTAATATCATAAAACCAGTAGAAGTGCTCTAGCCAGTGCATGTTTTAGCCAGTGCATGTTTTTTTTTTTTTTTTTTTAAAGGGGGGGATTCAAGTAAAGCAAGATCCAAAAAAAATGTGGCAGATTACTTTATGACTTTACTTTATTACCTTATGACCAACTTGCTTTTTAGTCAAACATTTTCTATTATAAGCATATATCCTGACACCAAGGAGAACCAACATTTTACCAAAATGGCTGAGATCAGCTGTGTCTCATTTCAGCAGTACAGCTTTTATAGTTGCATAGCATCAAAAATTAACATAGCAGGAAGAGGGCTCACACATGCGAAAAGCCCAAGGCCATTGGACAGCTCCATTTTTCCAGTAAGGGCAATTTCTGCAAATGTTCCTTTCAATATGTAGGCCTTGTACACTCTATATGAATAAATGTACGTAGTAAGTGTACTAACCTGTCCATCAACAGGTTCAATTTGTTGCAGAGTGGCCAGCACAAACACGGCTGTCTTGCCCATACCAGATTTGGCTTGGCAAAGAATGTCCATGCCCAGGATAGCTTGAGGGATGCATTCATGTTGGACTGCAGCAGAGAAACACAAACACTGTAAACAAATTCATTCCAATATACGGACAAAATTTTTTTCAACAACAATAAAAAAGTCCCATATACTGCGTCTAAATGAGCACATAAATTCAGACTGATGCAATGATACTATGTGCTTGATCTATAATTGGCCAAGCTGGCTAGGAACAGATTTTTGCCATCATGCCCAAAAGCTTCAAAATGAAACTATTCTAAGTAAGATATTCATTCATTCAAATCTTTATTTCTCGAGAATCATTGAGAGCTTGTCCTAATTTACAATGACATCGAGATTATACAGACAGTGATAACAAACAAAATGACAAATTTAAGGGAACAAGACAGACTGCAAAGTAAGATGTAAACAAGCCAAATAAAACAAATGAATATAAAAGTTAAAAAATACAACAACCTATTTGCTTTCCCACAGCAGTTACATTTTATTAGACAAAGGCATATACAATGAGAGAAGACATTGTACATGAGCAAATGGCCCTCACCTTCAGATGGATGCTCAAAACCACAGTCAATAATGGCACGGAGCAGCTCGGGTTTGAGCAGAAAGTCTCTGAAGCCAGAGCTGTGAATGGAGACGTAGGAACCCTTCACCTCCTTCTTGCCTGCAGGAGCTGCACTCTCAGGGGCTCCTTGTGGCTCTTCATCTTCTTCATAATCAAGAAGCTCATTGTCAACATCATTCTCAGCCATTATGTCCCTCTAGAATAGAAACACACACACACAAATGTGAGTCTTTAAACTGCTTCTGTATGTGTGTAAGTTCATTTATTTTGGTAGCAACCCCCACCTCCCCACTGAGGATACTGAAGGGACAGATAAACGCACCTGTTGTTTCAGTTTTGTCTGCCAGGTCTCACCACGTTTAAAGTTTAATCAACTAACATGTTTACGCGAATAAAAAGGCGAACTCTAAAAATAACCACTTAAAGAGGACCATGCAAAATTCAGTTAATGCTTTGCACATTTAGCAATACCAGTACTGATATAAACCCCAAAATTCATAATGGTCAGCTTATTACTGTGATCTGGACCCCAGAACCAGAGCGAAATACCCATGCTAATTTAATATTAGACGGGATCAAACATACAATTCATGAACTGCACAAACTGGACATAAAAACCTCTGGTCAAAACAGGACTCGGAAATCAGGAGAAAACGCCGGATTTACCAAACCGGTTTAGCTGGTTGGCCGTTCTTAGCATCGAAAAACTACTGTATTACATAACCAAGGCTAACGCGGAAAGCTAACTCGCTATAATATTTTCGCAAGCTGTTCAGCTAGTTTACGCATCGACTAAGCAACACGAGTACAATAAATAACATTCCAGTGATTATAGAAACCGTGTGGTAACTAAAAAGATTCATTTATGATTAACCCGAGTAGGATCGGTGGTTAGGTTAGCTAAAGCAGCAAGGCTATCTAATGCTATGCTAGCCAACGCTAGCATCAACAGCACAATAGCATCCTCATGCAAACAATGACTGTTAGCTAGCTAACCAATTCACAGAGTATTCTTGCTAAATTAAAAAAACTCAATTACCACTTCTTTAAAAAATACAGTTCTGCAAATTACAATAATAATACATACCAATCAAAACTACAACCTTACCTTATCGGTGTGAGCTACTAGTTAATGTAAAGAAGAGCTCCAAACCGCATGGACAGGCCTGAAATTGGTTTATACGAATACACGGAAGTTCCACCTACCATTAAAAGAAGCTTGGAATCATTGGTGGATTTGGGTGAACGCCGGCAATAACAACTCAGGATTGGACAAAGGACCTGCCATCATTTACCATGTCAACCTCAGCTGAAAAAAAGCGGGATACACCAGTGATGGAGCAAAGAATTGAAATTAATTATGAACACGTTATAAAGAATAGAAATCGATTCCAAATTCACACATTTCTTGCTTCTATACACGACTTGCAAAGGCTAGCACTGGTCTTTACCTACTGGCTATGTTAGCTTTATGCACAATCAGTATTTGCACTTGTGTAAATCCCATCTTTGTGTAAATTTCATGTTATCTTTATTAAGCAGTAATCATATGTTGCATTGTGTTTGCACTGTTTTTACTGTCTATCATGTTTCTTTATTTTTTATTACTTTGTAATCACCAGTTTTCCTCAGGATCAATAAAGTATCTCTCTCTCTCTCTCTCTCTCTCTCTTTATTGCACATGCTGAACAATCTTAACTGTAAAAGTTATTACCTTGTTGCCTCAAGAAGAATATGTTTTAAATCACAAATATGGAGTTTTAAAATAGCTGATGGAGAACCATGCATTATTATTATTATTATTATTATTATTATTATTATTATTTTAAATAATGCATTCCAACGATTGAAAGCCTATTATAGCCACTGCAGTGAGCTCAGACAGTTTTTCCTCCCACTTGGCATTGAAGTGTAGGTATCTCTCTGGGCTATTACTGACAAAAAATGAGATATATTCATCATTTCAAACTTTGGAAAATGTTATCTTTGGATAATCTCACATGTTTATTATCCTACAAGATTAAAAAAGTGCTTCTCTGCATCTCAGCTAGTGGAGCAGGATATTTGTTCGAAATCCTAAAAGCAGATCTTCAAAACTCTGTTTTCATATCTGACTCAGCTCTTATGTGAATGAATAGAGCTTTTAGATGAAAGCAAAAGCCCCTCAGTTTGGCTACAGGCTGAGTTTAGTCTGCTCCTGTGCTTATACTTACTCAAGTTTATTTTTCTAGGCTAACATAAGAAAATGTACTTTTACAGCACAGGAGTGATGCGATGCTTTAAATGTTTTAATCTGCAGCAGCACAGTTCTAAGCAAATCTGAGGCAGGAGAAATGTCAGAGATGAGCCGAGCAGTTGTTCCAGAGTTCACAGTTTATTCAGATGTTTCACTACAGATTGATTTGAAATTTAAAGCAACAAGCATTCAGTCTCACACTAAAGTTAAAAGTTACATTTTAAAAGAAAAGTCAATACAAAAATCAGTTGTTGAATTCCTATTAAATTATGAAAAGTTATTAGTATACAGCATCCTCATTATACACAGAACACGAGCAGTGTTAGGATAGTACCAGCAGCTGGATAATCAACAGGGGCGGATCTAGGGTTAGTGGAGATCCAGGGCTTATGCTGCGTTCGACAGACCTCGGAAGTCGGATTTTTCCCAGTCAGAAGTTCCAACTTCCGACCTCAAACCGTTCCAGCCAAATGTAAACAAAAAAGCATAGCTGAACACCAATAAATACTGTAAAATTAAATAAACTTAGTAATATATGCTAACTAAAGTAAAGTTAGACTACAGGACTTTGTGGTTGGATTGTGTTATATCACCCACTGTGATTTTAATCAAGCAGGTATTAATCATTTGTACAGATAAGTATTATTCTGAAATTATTTACACTTACATATTAATGGCAAACAGTTATTATACATTGTAGATAGTTAACTTGGTGATATATTTTGACCTTTTTATTTCAATATCACGTAGGAAAAAATACTTTATTTGGCTGTTCGCTGATCATTTCCATTCATAAAGTTCGTTTCCACGGGCGCTGCCATGTTGAATGACGTCATACTCGTGAAGTCGGGGTAGATAATTTTGCTCCGAGTTTCCCAGTTGGAGCTCTGACTTCAAATGCCCTTCCAACGTATTTTTCCAAGTAGGAAGTTGGAAAAATCTGAGATCCGAAGTCTGTTGAATGCAGCATTAGCCCAGGTCTCCACTGAAAAATCCAGGCATTTTATATCTACTAAAGCTAAATATGAGCTAAATATAAATTTTGAGAAAACCTTAAGAAATGTAATAAATCATGTTACATCTTTTAACAAGTTATATGAAATTAAAACTCTTTCTAAACAAAAACCTTTACAGCAATCTAAACAGCAGAGCTATATGTTGTGTTATAAAAAAAGAAAAAAATCTTGCGTTATGTCCATTCTATCCACCAATTTGATCCGAGCAATCCGTTCACAACACTATGGTTCTGCCTTGGCAATGAATATGGGTAATTGCAAAAATGCTACAGAAAATTAAAAACACACTATTAAAAAAGATTTGGGGCTTTGTGGAAAACATCCAGGGCTTCAGCCCCGTAAGCCCACCCCTAACCCTGCCCCTGATAACCTACAACTTTATATCTGTGATTCCAGAGCAGAAGTGAAGCTCCACTGAGAAGGAGAGAAATAAGGGAAACTGTCAGACTCTGGCCGGGAGGACCTTTCTGAACATGTCCCAGAGGTGGCGCAAGGATTAGTCAGGAAGTCCCTCACATGGCTAGGTAAAGACCGAAACAGCCAGTTTTCCACCAGAAGACCACCTCCCCGCAGCCCTGAGCAGCAGCCCAACTCAGCAGGCAACTCCTCCAGGTTGTTATTGCGTAGATCAAACCTGAACAGGTGACCTAAAGCCGCAAGCCCCCTTGGTAACAAACTAATAGAGTTGTGAGCCACATTTAGGATGCGCAGCTCCAAACAGTTACTGAAGAGCTCTGGGGGCAGACTCTCCAGCTTGTTCCCACTGAGATCCAACTCTGTGAGCAAGTGCAGTGCTTTTATTTCTGCTGGTAGTTCCTCTAGCAGGTTGCCAGCCAGTAGGAGCCTCCGAAGGTGGTGAAGAGTGAAGAGTGCAGGGGGAAGGTTCTGGAGATGGTTGTTGGCCAGATCTAAGAACTCCAGTCCTCGCAGCACACTGACACTGGCTGGTAGAGCCAGAACACAGTTATAGGCAAGTCTGAGGCATGAAAGATGTTGGAGATGAGCAAGACTGAGCAGTTCTTCTAGAGTTCTCAAGTTATTATGCCGCAGGTCAAGTGACCGTAGGTTGGCCAGACTCAACAGGACAGAGGGCAAACGCTCTAGCTGACAGTCCTGCAGCTGCAGCTCTGTCAGACCAAACATTCTCTTCAGGCCTGTCAGCACAAGCAGCCTGGTGCCCTCATTTTGGATCTCCAATCTCACCAAGCTGCCTGCCACCTCACAAAGCTCCCCTGGGACCCTCTGCAACATGCCTCGAATCACCAGCACACGGAGGTGACATAACTGGCGGAGACTCCCCAGTCCCCAGCTGCGGGCCACACCACCTTCATTGCCTAGGCGACCTGTGAGATGGAGCTCATTCAGGCCACGGAGGGAGAAGATCCAGCTGGGGATCTCTGCCACCTGAGTGAAGGTGAGGTGAAGGGCCTCTAGACGTTCCTGGAGGACTCCAAGGGCAGCAGGATCCACAGCCACAGTGCAGTGGTAGAGGTGGAGCTCCCTGTTGCAAGAACAAACAAGAAAAAAGTCAGCAAAGAGTGCTGCAAAATGTGTGTACTGTATGTAGACCACAGTATGCAGGGTCATAGTCAGGAAAGCACAAGTGATGCAGGTACTTTCCCAGCCAGTCACTAACAAGATGCATCATTCCTCCATGTTTCATGAAAATCAGGCCAGTAGTGCAGCAATTTTTCAGAGTTTAGAATATTGGGCCATCAGTGATTATATGATGCCACAGTATGGTGTCTTCAGGTTTTGTAAAACCTGAGATGCAGGCTCTGTAATGCCGATATAATTGTGCAAGGGACAAAAATATGTGAAGCATCTAAACAACAATATGCAGCTCACCTGAGTGACGTCATGTTGGCCACCTGTGCAGTAAACCTGGCATTTGCGATGAACTCCAGTTTGAGCACCTGTAGCTGGACAAGGGAGAAGAGAGCAGGAGGCAGGTGGGGCAGGGCCACCAGCTGCAGTCTGGAGCGGCCCTCAGCATCCAAACTAGTCATGGAATGCAGCTTCTCCTCCCCCCAGCGCTTTTCCAAGCTCTCCTCCAGTAGCCTGCTCTCACTAACCGGAGACAAAAAGACAGACAGACGCTGTGCCAGCAAGGGGTCGTACTGATCTGACATATGTAAAAGAAAAGCCAGGTCATTGTTTAGGTCAGGGACATCTCTCAGGGAGCACAACTCCTTCAGCATGTGGAAGGAGTACTGCCGCAGGGAGCTAAGTGGGATATAGATCAAGACATAAAGTGAATGGTTAGGAAAGAGTATGTATATATGACATGAATTAAAATCTTATTGTCTTTTTCATATATATATATATATATATATACAATGCATAAAATGGCTAAACGTAATAATACTGGAATGACCTTTTAATAAAAACAGAAGAATTTTAATAAAGATATGATGTTTACTGTCATAACACAACCAAAAAGTATTCTGCACAAAATATACCATGCATAGCCAACTTAATGGGATAAAGTGTCAGCAAATAGCTGACAAATAAATAGCTGACAAATTCCAGCAAAATATTTGAGCATCCCAAATAAATTCAGAATATCAGTGCTGATGGAAATTGACACACTATGCATCCTGACCTGTGTAAAATCCAGCTGAGTGTGTAAAAGTTCAGCAGGCCATACAGCCCCAGGAGGGTCAAATAAGCCACCAGAAGTTTGTGTAGTAGTGAAGCGAGTACATGTGTACACTCAAAGGTACTGTACCCCACCAGGGCATGCTCCTCAGGGTGACAGGTGTGGATGAAGGAGATGGAGTTGAGACAAGGGATGGAGTAACTCACTATTAATGTTACCATTAACAATTTGAATATAGTCTGAGCCAAGTAGACCTAAAGGGAAAGAAGAAAGAGGATTATAAAAAAAAATTAAAAAAAAAATGAAAGCATTCAATCAAAAATGATTATTAAGGAGTTTTTATTGTACAGACAGTTAAGGTGATAGAGAAAGGAGATTATATAACATAACATATACATTTCTAGTGGACCTCTCACCTTGTAGATCACATCTGAGCTTTCACAGTGGGTCCGAAACCTCCTGACCCGCTCAAACAGTGCCCTGGCCTGTTCTCCATCATTTTTATCCAGACGGATTACCTGCCTGGGATTGTCGACAATGAGTAAAGGACTAGAAGGAGAAGCATGTCCCTGGGAGCTGAGAGATATACATGAGATGGAGGACTTACAAGTGAGAGTGGAGGGGTGTGGTGAGGGTGGGGTGGCAATAAATGCGCTATCTGACCTCTTCAAAAGGGGACTGTCTGTAGCTGAGTCCAAACTTGGAAGTCTTTTGCGGGCCTCTGGGGATGAAGCTGACATGTCAAACGGTTGTGGTGGTCGTCTCTCCATCTCCTTCTCTTGCTGTGTGTGGATATTGTCCTGCTGGGCAGCGTGGGACAGGGCTCGAGATGTCCAGGGTGACTCGCAGCACTTTGCCAAGATGGTCAGGAAGTGCTCTATGCGGGCAGAGGTNTGTCCAGGGTGACTCGCAGCACTTTGCCAAGATGGTCAGGAAGTGCTCTATGCGGGCAGAGGTTTGGGGAAAGTGGAACCAGAAGGAGCCGCTGGCAAGCAGCACAACAGACTGCAGCAGGGCTATGTAGGGGAAGAAGCGGGAGAACCAAGGCAAAGCCTCATGGTAGCACACCTAAACAGAGAGAGAAAGATTTCAATTTGGTTGTCAGAGTCACACACACACACACACACACACACACACACACACACACACACACAGAGTATTCACACACAACATACAGACATGTAAAGTAAATACAGCAACAAATGTATTGGTTCCGGCTGCTTGGTTACATCATTTTAAATGGAAGGAGGCAGAAACAGAAAATACTCTGGCACCTGGCTAATGTAAACATACTGCTGATAGACCAGATGTGTGCGTCGACCCCGTGCTGCAGAAGGAGGATTTGGTCTGATGTTATATGGGATGTCGATGGAGGGCTTTGAGGATGGGGTCAGTGCCACATGGCTGCTAGTTGAGGCAATGTGATCAGTGGTATTTGCAGTGATGATGGGATCCAGGGGAAGGCACACCACTCGATCCCTGGACAGTAGCACAGTGCCAGCTAGAACAGACACCATCAGCATCAGGACCACCAGATAGTCCATGAAGACTTCCCACCAGGGCTTCAACAGTTTGGAGCTGGTCTGATGGTGGTTCAGAGAAGCCAGATCTGACATAGTGAACATGGCAACCTCTGGGTCCTATAAGGATGGCTGTAAATGTAATCGTTCAGTGGTGAAGGAAAGCCTTGATTACTCACATAAACTGATGTATAGAGATACAAAAAGAACTGATATGAACAACAATTTGAAGAGATATAAAATGAAGCATGAAGCAAGAAATTCTACTATTACAGTACTGGTCATATTCTGTCCACAGCTGAACTAGAAAAAAATGTTCTTCTTTTGCAAATAAATATGCTCAACATTGTAATTTTGCATAGTGGTTTGGGATAATACAAAATATATGATATAAAATATTGTTTGCATTCGGCTCTTTGTCTGAGTTTATAAGGACCCAAGACAATCATTTCCTTTTGCTGATTTAACATACAGTATATGGCCCATAGATGTATATTGCATGTAACTTATATAGTAAATATATACAGTATGTCTAACATACACGTGCAGATATGAAAATATATTGGTCTTAAATATATGATATGACATTTGTATAACATCTATTTTACATATTTTTGCAACTAATGTATATCATATGGCATAGATGACTATCATACATTATATGGCAGATTTATTAAGAAACTATATAAGGTTTATATTTTGCATATATGTATAACATATATTGTGTTTCAATATTTTAATAATGTTTAATTTTGGATGGGAACATGATATTTCCAAATACTGTATGATTCTCTCATATGTACATATATTATATATATGGGATTTTTATATTGGCACATATATTGGATTTCCATAATGGGAGGATGTAAATTAATAGAAACTTACCTGTTTTTCCTGAAAGCCAAACAACATTTTGCAAAATTTCTCTAGTAAGCAACATCATAAAAACTATGGCATCTGTGACAGATGTACAGATAGGAATAAAGAAACATTATCTAGCTTGTATCTGTTTCTCAGAAATGAATAAAGAATCAGCCTCCACCTACCTGAGTAAATAACTTGTTCTGCTGCTTTTTCTCTCTCACAGTCTCTCAAATTTCTCCCATCAGCTCATCCAGTAATCATCAGAATTAAAGCGATGCTGTTCAGCTCACAGCTCAGCTCATTACAAACTTCATTCCGGTGCGTTCCGGTTCTCTTGCAGAGAACTCATGAAACTCTCCACAAACTCTTCAGGGGCCTACACACAGCTTTTCAACAGTTGTCATGGCAGCAAAGGATGTCGGCTAAGAAATTTAATTCAGCCCATTCAAACACCACCAGAGACATGCCTGCACCCTTTAAATGCCTTAAAGAACTGGAAACTAGAGTTCCTAATGTATGAAGCTAAACAGATATAACGTTAGAAACACTTTTGAGTATAAAGCAGTCCAATACGCGACTAATATGAACTAAAAACATGTCCAACATTAAGGCCAATCATTCACTCTCTGCCACAGGATTAACAATGATCAAATTCTCATTGGTAGGTATGAAAGCAGCGATACTGCATTAAATTGCACAAATCTTTAGAACTAAAATACCATCTCTGAGCAAACCATCAAACTACCAACAAGCCAAAAACTTAAGAAAAAATTACAGAAAAATCTCATGATTGTGCTGTACTGATATTACTGATTCACCATTAAAAATATATAATTATTAGAGAATAGTAAAAAAATACAGAAAAAAAATACTTGTGAATAATTAACCACAATGACAGAATTTTTAATAGATTTAAATTCTTTTAATTCTCTGCAGAAAAGCTCAGAGTCATCTGGCATCCACCAGAGGGCGCTCCAAGTACAAAAGGCGATACACATACCATAGTTTAAGAACCACTGCATTAGCGTGTAGAGGGTTTCTGTATTTCCTGATCATTGCGTGTAACTTTATCCAGCAGGAGTCACTGATGTTACTGTTGTGGAAATTAAACAGCTGCATTTGACAGCAGGATCTTGTGGAAAAGTGGTAACATGGTAATGGCGGTAAAGTTTACTGTCCAATCCCAGAGACTCTGACAGGCAAACATCATTTGTTTGGCAGGATGGGGTTAAAGACATTTTTCTCCAGTCCTCCATTTGCAGTACTTTCGAGAATTTTGTTTCTGTCTCTGGTGTCTGGTTTGTTCCCTGAGGGGTTGAAAGTCACTGACTGCAGTTACTGACTTTGATGGCTGAGAAAAGTTATGAAATTAACAATCGTGCACTGTTTGCCTTGTATTTGGGCCAAGAAGAATCTGGAGCAACTAGACTCAAACTGACATTAAACCACAGTGTGATATTGTCTACACAGCTGTGTGTGTGTGTGTGTGTGTGTTTGTGTGTGCATTCACTCTGTGTGTTGTGGATGTGGGTATGACTCTGTGTGTGTGTGGGGGAGGGGTGTGTGTTACAGAGCAAAGAAACAAAAAAGCAGTACAGAAGTTGGAGCGATGTGTGTGTGTGTGTGTGTGTGTGACATTTGTGTATTACTCCAACTGTGAGGAACGAGGAGAATTCCTCAGACGTACACAGATGATGCAGAGTCTAATCACCACCTGCAGCTCTGCACATTTCATCGTTTCACTATTTCCTTATATTGTTGTTTTTTGACACTTCCACGAATATAATGAGCTGCAGAAGACACATATTCCAGGAATAAAGCAGTGCCCT
Organism: Lucifuga dentata; assembly: GCA_014773175.1. NCBI lineage: Eukaryota > Metazoa > Chordata > Actinopteri > Ophidiiformes > Bythitidae > Lucifuga > Lucifuga dentata. Next base: position 182,818 of record VXCM01001919.1, read on the forward strand.
TCAACACTTCCACAACCAATAGATAATCAATATTAACAGATCATCTGCAACACAGTGAAAGCTTCAGTGCATTTAATTCTGTAGCTATTTTACAGTGAATATTATGAATATTAAATGTGTACATGTAGAGGAATCTCTCTCTCTCTCTCTCCCTCCTNCCCCCCCCAAAGTGTTTTGATTTGATCAAAATGGTAATGTGCCCATTTTATGTCTGCTGAACCACTTTATCATACTTGATGTTTGAAGGAAAACTCATTTCTAGCGTGAACTTACTCCAAATCAGTATTGCAGCAACGCAAACAGCAATGCTTCACTCTGCTGCTCAAACCAGGGCACAAATTACAACATAATATCATCTGATACGATCATTTGTAATTTACCACTAAGAGTAATGAAAAAATGAACACCCAAACAGATAAATTAACTAATATTTTGCTAGTTTTTTCTCCTCCTGTGAAAACTATGCATTCATGTTACTAAAAATGATTGTGTAAGTCGTTCATAGAATAACATTTAATTGCATGCTGCATACTTATAAATTTCTAATTCTCAATTTTGCACTTGTTGCCTCATCCTTATTTTTATTTTGTTATATTTTATCATATATTTTTATACTTAACAAGCACAGTCGGAGAACCTATACCGGACAAAGCATTTCACTGTTGTCATACTTGTATGGCTGCACATGACAAATAAAACTTTGAAACTTTGAAACTTTAATTAATAACTCAGCCAAACATATTTCTCTGATTATGATGCAGTCATACTTATTTACAGTTAAGACAGTCAACAAACACAATTTGCACAAGTGGACAGTTTGATTTATCTAAAACATTGAATAAATGGTAAATAACATGATACAGAGCATTTTGAAATATATAAGAAATAGAGTATAAAGCCTAATAGCGCTTCATGCTTTAATTGTGTGGCTCTGCATTGGACCAGTGTACTTTAATTCTGTTCCAGTCATCTGCAAATGTGAAATTCAAGGAAATCTGGTGTTAAAATGAGAAAGCGGGGCTTTGGTATGGCAGGCTCAACATGACTGTCAGTGGACTGATATATCCAAACAACACCCTCGGTTTCAGACTTCTGCTGTGAGAGGCCTGTGGCTTTACACCTCTGCATTTGCCATACATCAACACACACACACACACACACACACACACACACACACNCACACACAAATAACAAGTCCGTAATAAGAATAGACAGCCTGATGTTTTGGGTGGGGCTGTGTTATGTGTTAAAAAAGCTTCACACATCCATACTGTGAAAGAACGTCATCTTTGCTACAGATTGAAGCACATCAGATGGCTCATATCTTTCAGCAGGTTTTGACATCATGAGATAGAATAACTTCACATTATGTTGCTGTTAAAATGTCTGGTGATGTCTCCTGACTGTAAGAGGTTTAGGCAAAACCGCTTTATTCTGCTGGGAGCTCACACATCACATATTAATGTACAACTATTAATAAGAGTTCCTCTTTACATGTGAGAGAAAGTGTTTCTGTGAGTGTGACCCCACCTACATTTTAAATAATCAATAACAGTTAAATAATGTCCCTGTGTATGGAATTCCATAAAGAATTTTGTAGGATCTTCTTTTACTGACAGTGTTATTATATGCAAAGTTCTGTTTTTAGCTCCTGTGTATCTGTAGGCAGATTCTTCTACTCTCTGTGACTTGGATCCACAGAGTGCAGGATGGATACAACCAATTATGTTGGGTTGAAAATTGAGTTAATAAATAAAGCTATTATTTTCATCATGTCTGTTGGTTAGTTTAGAGAGAGGTTGGGTAACAGGATTAAAAGTCTGAACCGATTTTGACATTTTTTGATTCAATTTTGAAATCTGGTGGAAGGCTTGAGCATGGCCATTACATATTGTTTTAGATCCTGATCCCAGGGCAGATCCAGGAATTTAAAAAAAAAGATTTTATCACCTTATGAGAGCGTTTTACAACTTTTTTTTTTTTTTTTTTTNTTTTTTTTTTTTTTTTTTGTCAATTTTTCAAAAGTAATGCGGCAATCTCAATTTACAAAACCAGACATACACTACAGGCCAGACTACAAACAAATCCTTCTTGAAAACTAATTAGTTACATTTATTTTATATATTTTTGTCATTTTCTGTGCAATAAATTGTAAAACAAACAGTGTATTGATGATTTTTTTTTTTTTTTCAAACTTCTTTTTTAATCCTCAAACTTCTGGCCTGTAGTGTATATTTATCCCATGATAGACTCCAAATGAATACAGGGTTTTGTTTTTCCTCCCTCTTTACCCTTTATTAAATGTGTTCTGTGGTTCTTGTGTTTCTGATGGGACATGTTTTAATATTGGAATTCATCCATTTGTAACAGTAACAGTGGTGGAACTCATCTACTTATCTTAGTGTGTTAATCACAAAAAAGTGACATCCTTCAAATCAGAACACCAAGTTCTAATTAGTTTTTTAACAGATAAGAAATAACTAGAATCTTCATATTTTAGAAGTTTACAGATGGACTTTTCCATCCATATAGCATGTTATCCAGCTATTTGTGTATAATTTTACCTCCAACGTGTAGTACACAGTGGCTGCCTTGGGTACTGTGTTATTTTGGAGTTCTCACACCCCCTTATCTAGCTGTCACCCTGCTTTGTCATAATGAGACAAATCTTCGAGAGATGGCTGTGTGTGGGAGTGGGATTGCCCATCTGATGGCAGAATTTGACATACTGTTATCATCATCATCAATGGAGTCATCTTTTTCGCCGTCATTTTATTTATGATCACCATCGACATCCTTATGTTATAAAAGTTTTACAGCACATCTATACATAGAAATCATTGTTAGAGAACATCATCTAATATAAAATGTATTAGGTTGGTAGCTTTTTTGTGGTTTTAATCTGACTCTCTGAGTAGGAGGATTTAATAAACTAACACAGAAAGAAAAAAATGCCTTGGCAAATATTTATTTCCTGTTCAGTAGGAGGCACAGGCCTGGTAATGAGTGTTGTGGGTTTTTTGTCTTTATGGTCATGTGACATAGTGTGGTATGGAAAATAGGTGCAGTCCACAGTTTCCACTTTGACAGTATATATAGATTTGTTATTGTTTTTATTTATTATTGTAACATAAAGATGGATTACAGGAAATGATCTTTGTGTCTTTACTGTCACCAATATGTCTCTGTTCCATGTTTTTACTAAATGCATTTCTGGTAAATACTTATTCAACTTACATCCAGACAATTTCATACGTGATAGTGACTAAATATTAAAATGCTGATATGCCAAATCTCACTGAAATGTTGTAGTTTTTGGATTTCCTTTCTCTGTCTGACAAAGATAAGCATCCTTGACCCTGTACTCTTTTGCTGACCAACGTGAGAGCGAGCTGAAGCATGAATGTGAAGAAATGAGTGTAAAGAGGGTGGGTGGGGGTAAACTGGTGACACATAGAGAAGATACCACCTGTGAGAATGTGACACTTTGTGCTTCGTGTCCTCTGGTTGAAACCACCGTAAGCCACCAGCCACAATGGCGACACAGACAAGGCAAACTCAGACTGCAGCCTGACTGCCTACCTGCTGATTTTGTTTCTTTATGTGATCGTTTCTGAAGACAAATCATTTGATTTCATGTGTGTCAAGTGACATGAGCACACACTATTGTTCTGAGAGGTGAAAGGTGAAACTGGAAGGCACGATTTGTCAACTTCAGTCATAAATTCTGAATGAGTCTCCAGGTAACATGATGATTAACATGACTATGATGCTTTTTTGGCCACAAAACTGTTACACAACAATTTAACTCGAAGTGTGTGTGTGTGTGTGTGTGTGTGTGTGTGTGAGACTGCCATTCACNCAATTTAACTCGAAGTGTGTGTGTGTGTGTGTGTGTGTGTGTGTGTGAGACTGCCATTCACTTCTTTTTTCACCTCTGCCAAGGAGTTTATGTGATCACCAGCATTTTCTTTGTTTGTATGTCTATCTGATTGGTAAACAGGATATCTCAAAAAAGTTATGGACAGATTTGGATAAAATTTGGAGGACAGAGATAATGTTGAATGGAAGAAGTGATTGATTTTTGAAGGTGATGATGTGGATCATATTCTGGATCAAGAAGAAATTGTGTCAGTGCTAATGGGCTGAGTTTGATTAAATTTAGCATGGTGGCTCATTTTTCAACCAAAAAAAAAAAAAAAAAAAAAAAAAAAAGAAGAACAAGAAAAAAGATGTGCTTAATTTAGTGGTGATCCAGATTATTATTAGATTATTATTAGATTTTGTAAACAAAATCCCCAATACAGTACACCAGTACACCAGATAAATCATATCACAGTATTTTTCCACATCATTAGCATACAATATTAAGATTTAAAAGCACATAATGCTGTAAGCGAACGTCTAAATCAAAGCAATAGGAAAATGAGCTTTTGACTGTTTTTTACTTCATTGCTGTTCTCTTTCCTCCTTCCTTAACCTCCTCCCCGAGTTTCAGGTTCCTAGAAAGGCAGTTTTCTACCAGCATCACGGGAACAAGAACCCCTCCTGAACCCCCCAAAAACAAACGAGACACAAACCCACCAAACCCACCAGCTCATCTCGGCTCCCTGCTCTCCTCCTGCCTGCTCTCCCTGCCAGCCCCTGGGAGAAGGTTAAAGCCCCCCACCACAGCGACCACAGTGCTCTGCCATGCATCTCTTCATGCACATCAAGGTGAACCAGCTCTGTTTTATGCTGCTCACACCAGGATTCAAATGAGATGTTTGCGCAAATACAGAAATTATTTGAATTCAGTTTATATCTTTATTTCACTTGACCATGTAAGCTTTTAAATGTAAAATTCACATTTCTTCATATGCAGTTCTTTTTATTTCTTCTTCGAAACAGTTATCTTTTTGTTGGGTGAAGTGAAATAAAATAAAGAACATCTTTTCAGTCTCTTATAAGGGAAATGGTTACTTTAGGTTCAGCTCGGAAGTTGAAGTTGAAGGAAAAAAAATCTCCCTCTGCTCACAGAAAAAGTGTGTGAGATAACTTGTGTACCACACGAGAGTGTATGCGTCTCTCTTCTCTCTCTCACACACACATACACACGCACACAGGTAGAAATGGCATTGTAGTGGGCATGTTGATAACAAAGGTCCCAGTGTTCACATGAGAACGATGCTATCTTCAAACTTTCCAAAGGATGCTGTGTGTATTTACATGCCCACCCACATCCCCACCCAATAGTCATATTAGTGCTACTCCAGCAGAGTTTGGTCCCACAGTGAACAAAGTTTAGTCTTCACGAGAGAATCATGCCACATGTATTTTGTTCACAGTTGGAACCAAATATGAAGTGCAAAGATTTGGGAAAAGATGGATTTTTTTTTTTTTTTTTTTTTTTTTTTTTTTACAGGCATGTGAAGAAGTATCAGAAGTATCAGTAGAGGTAGAAAATCATGGTGAAGAAAATTTTTCACTTAGACTTCAATATTTGGGTAACATGACTCCTGAAAGCATCAAAGCTTCTTTAAAATTTTTTTTTTAGCCTAAATTCATGTAAAACTTAAAAAAATTGTGATGCATTTCACAATATTTCCCATATTATTTAGATGACTGTTACCTGGGAATAGTTGAAAATATTTTGAAGTTTTAATTGAATTTGTACTTGTACTTTGTAATTTCCCCTCCCATGCTTTGGGGACCACAATCCTCAGCAGTGAGCTTCAAAATCAAATCAAATCTCTTTGTGTTGTGTCATCAGTTAATGGGTGTGAGAAGAGAAAAAGGACGACGCCAACAGCAAAGACACAAGAAACACTTTCAACACACACTCTCAACATTCTGCGGCGCAAACCAGAGGTAAGAATGACAAATCAGCTAGAAATCTCAATGTGATGTTAATATTCAAATCACAAACTTTTTAGATCCATTATCTACTTGCAGCATTTAGATATGAAATATAATTTATATACTGACACACCATGAATTCTGTGCAATAATTCAGTGTAATAATTTGAAAGCTTTGTAAGTAATTAAGTTGTGAAGGGTAATAAATCAATAAATTAATTATGTTTATTATATTAACTAATACAAAATGTAAACAGGTTTAATTTAAAAGTATGAAATAAATTTAGAAAGAATAGCTTTTCTTACCTTTCCTTCATATTTTTTTTCTTGTTAATGTAATGATTAACTATAACTACTCAATCACTGAATATTGAAACTATCATTTGCCAATATATCTAATTACTAAAATGCAATGCTTATTTATAATTTTGAGAATTTGGAGCAAATTCTTAAATTTAAGATGATTCAGTGTTGTTTTACATGTCTTTATGTAATCTTTTATCACAGTTGTATGGAGTATATTCACTTAAAAATTAAAAGTATAAAATGTAGGTCTGAAATATAAAAAGCTTTAGCTACAATGTCAGTTTAGGAGTTGTGTGGTGATACCACAGTGGGGTCTCCTCAGTGAAACCCCTGAAACTTTTTGCAGGTGTCAGGTTGTATTTGTTGCAAAAACCTCAAGCTCTGAGCATTTTAACTGAACACATACCAACAGGTGTGTAACATCTGAGTGTGACGGCGGCATGAGAGAGAGACAACTTTGCTTTATTCTGCAGGGCTCTAACTCCCGTCAGCCCCCACCATGCCTCGTTCATTCCTCGTCAAGAGTAAAAGGACTGGGTCTCATCTGCTTGACTTGTCCAGAAACTCCAGATATGTGGATTTTAGGATCAAACCCCAGTCCCACACACACCCTCAGCAGACTGTACAGTGTGGGGTGTGTGAAGAGAAAAGGCAAACTGAGGACAAGGTGCAGCCTTTGTCTTCCATGTTGGGGGTCAAAGACCTCTTGGCTGAAGCCTTCACACCATGGGACGGGAAGGCATCCAGACCTGGAGATACCTTCACCTATGAGCCTTGGTCTTCAGGTACACAACTCATTAACAACTAAAATAAAATTCAGTGGAGCCCATACCGCCTCCAAAACCATACCTCCACCCCCTAAATCTGGACCCTTATCAGGATCTAGACCAAATTTGGTCTATTTTGTTTTAGATTGTTGTATTACTACTGAAGAAATTATCAAAATATCAAAAATGCCATATCTTGCAATGTTAAGAAGTCATTTAACTGTGTCTGCCCCCACATCCAGATTTGCATAAAAATTGAACTGGTTCTTTCCTGTGGCATGCCGCACCCTTCCACCAAGTTTGCCAGAATCGGTTCCTAACTTTTTGAGTACTTGTGCTAACAAACAAACAAACAAACCAATGGATGCAGCTGAAAAACATAACGTCCATGGCAGATTTAGTGAGAATTGGTCACATATGACATTTTAAAACTACAGGAAATATATATGTCCTTTGGATAAATAGACCAAGAACTCCATGTAAAAGTGTTGCTGAAGCTGATCTTGCATATATCTGCCTTGGTCATTAATAAGAACAAGAGGCCTTGAATTAGTTAAGAGTTATAAATTGTAAAAATAAGTGCAAATTGATATTTAGAATTTTGCCTCAATTTTGGGCATTGACTGCATACACACTCTATGTTAAGGTCACACAGGGCAAAGTCACACCCTTTTCTCAGTTAAATTGTTCTCATTATCAACTGTTATCTGTAAAACTAAATATATCCTCACCACCATCATCCTCTCATTTCCTAATAGAGACCCCAGTGGAGAACAGAGACACTCCACCCTCTGCATCACTTTTGTTGGCTGACAGTCAGGCGACGTCTGAAAGAGAGCGAGAGCTGGAGAAACTGGTTTACATGTTACTCAACCACACATCGCACACGGACCTCAAATCACCTGACAGTGAGTGCCCCCTCTGTGAAAAGGTAGGACGCCCCTCAATATTCCCTCATAGCATTATTGTGTGTATTATGATCCATAAATAAGAGACATATTATGAATGCATTTGACTATTCCAAAAATATATCTTTACCCGTGTATTTTAATCAAAATTGCCAAATCTATGACTTTTACAAAAGAATGACTTAACATTAAAAAAAAACAACTTAACCCCTATGTTTTAACTTGACCACGCCTCCTTTATATACTAAAAAAAAAAAAATCCCTTCAAATGCAGAGAAATGGGGGCTGGGCCACTATGGGCATCACTTCTGTTTAAAATAAGTTCACCTTAAAATCTGAGATGTGTCCAAACTGTCCCAAACCATCGACTATAAATGGGATAGCAACATCCACCTCAGTTAAATACAGTAGTATATCATCCACGTACTGAGAGATTTTATGTTTGTTCTGCGCCTCTGACATTAAAGCTCCTTATTACCATATTTGTTCTAATAAGCTCAGCAAAGGGCTTAAATACCCAAAGCAAATAGTAGCAGACGTAGAGGATAGCCTTGACGTGTGCCTCCTTCTAGTGAGAATAGGATGAATAATAGAAATTTGTTATCACGGATGCTTTGGGAGAAGAATTTAACAATGTGCCTTCTTGAAATTTTTTCAGAATAAAAAAGATTGAGCCATTCAAAGGAATCTAATGAAATGACCCCTTTCACCTACTTCTATGTTGCTTTGGTGAATTAGGATTACACATCTTCGAACATATTGGGAGAATTTCTTCCTTTAATAAAACCTGTCTGGTCAGGCTTCACCAGAGTTAACATCAGGGGTTCCCAACCTTCCAATCTTCATGTTCATCATGTTTTAGTAATGTTTACACCATTGACTCAACGCTGCCATGTGACTGTAGCACACATTATGAGCTATTCACATTTATCGTCATTAACTTGATACATTACATACAGTAAGTACATGTTCTATAAAATGCATTAAAGTGACTTAGTCTCAGCTATACTGTATATTTAACATTAGTAAAACAGGTACATTGTGCAATAACATAGTGAAATGTACATGTCCAGAGACAGTTACATTTTGTATACAGGTATTTTTTTATATATATATATATTTTTTGTTTTTTCAGAATAGGATTTTATATGCTTTCATTCTCCTTTCTCTATTCTTTCTCTAACTATAGTCTTGTAACAAGAAGAAGCACCAAGACACACTGCTTGCAAATACTTGACTAATAAATGAAACAAAAGATGAAGATTCTGAAAGGAAAATCTTGAATTTCTGGAATTAGTGCCACCTGATTGTAATACTGTCAACAATCAGAGACCTGATTTGCATTGTGACTTGAAATTACCTTATGAAGAACTGAGACTTGACTTAGCCTTATCTGGAATGACTTGGGACTTGATCTAGACGTATACTGAAAGATTTAAAAACAGCTTTCTCTCATTCAGTCTCTTTCAGAGGTCCTAACGTCAGGAGGTTCCCAGGCTCAAGTTCAACACATACTCTCTATCCCATTGACCAGACTGCCCACAGCCACAGTCTTACCTCACATCCCATACAGCTTCAGAGCAATTGGAAACTACAGTAGAGCAAAGGTACGGTTCATGTTGAAGAGTTCTAAAAGAAACACTGATTTGTCATTTGAGATGTGTGTTGATGGTGTGCAATTGTGTCCATAAAGGAGCGTAGCTTTGGCTGCAAGGTGTGTGGAAAGGTGTTCAGGCGCTCGTCTACTCTGTCCACACATCTCCTGATCCACTCGGACACGCGGCCCTATCCCTGCCAGTACTGTGGCAAGAGGTTCCACCAGAAGTCAGACATGAAGAAACATACCTTCATACACACAGGTTAGAGAATGTGCAAAGCATGTTTATTATCATTTGACAACCTAGTGAGTAATAGTAACACCACAGATGATCAGAGAAAACAATGTTGTCATGGAAATCTAATTTGTGTGTGGGTGACACAAGTCTAACGAAGAGCCGCACTGATCACTCTTCAGCTGGAATTTATTTTGCAAAATAGGAGAATCACAGGACATGCATCTCTATCTGTATTCTCTCTGAACAGTAAGCCAGACTATTTATACCCTCTGACAGTTGTGTAACTAACCTTTGAGTTTGTGTATGACAACAAATGATCACATCTGTGGTTTCTGGGACAAAGCCTATTTGTTCTTGTATACTTTGTGTCTGATCAGTATTGATTTCCACCTTGATTTATATTCATCAATCTATGCGTTCCAAAAACAAAAACAAAAACAGGACTTTGACACATCCATACAGACAGATTTAAGTATTTTCCCTTCTAATTACAAATGGCAATGAGCATTACATAATAAAGACTTATAATTTTCTATGACACCATACAGGTCATAAACTACCACACTTTGGTTTATTCCATTCATTGATTTTCTTATTTAGGGGTTCTAATCTGGGTTATAAACTTATCATTTAAATACTGTGCAACAGGTGTGTGGCTCAATCAAACTAAATGAAACTGTCAAGTCTCAAATCAAGTCAAGTCTTCATACAGTCAAACCTCAAGTATGTCAAGTCTTGCAATAGACAAATCCAAGTCAAGTCTCAAACACACACTCTTCCCTCCCTCAGGTGAGAAGCCACATGTGTGTAAGGTGTGCGGTAAAGCCTTCAGCCAAAGCTCCAACCTCATCACCCACAGCCGAAAGCACAGCAGCTACCGGCCTTTTAGCTGCCCACACTGTCAGCACAGCTTCCAGCGCAGGGTGGACCTACAGCGCCACCAAGAGACCCACTGTGGCTATGGTGACATGTATGCTCAGAGCTGAGCCCTGCTGGTGATTCTCAGTGCTTCATAACGCTTCATGAGAAATGACTACAAGCCTGAGCAATAAAACTAGATTTTGTGTAATTATTGTTTTTGCATTTGCATTTGTAAATTTTGTTTCGTGCTGCAGTTTCATGTGTTAATCATAGAATGAAAACATCTGTGCTACTGTATCTTCAGGACACTGACCAACAAAACTCACAAAGGGGATTTTTTTTTCTCTCTCATGAAGTGCTGAGCAATAGTGAAACTTTACTTGTAAACTAACCTATTCTACAGTTACATTCTGTAATTTTAATAATATATTTTCTTCAGAAAGTGTGTATATGTGTGTAATTGTCCCATAATTGCCATGTGGATGCAGCAGGCATCCACATAACACTGGAGTGTGACTCCAGCAGAGATAATTGATGATGAGCAGCTTGCAGGATGCACTTTGCTGCATGTTAGAGGAAGCTTCTTTTAAACTGTCTAAAAATAGCAGTCAGAAAGCCCACGTGTGAAGGTTTGGTAGATATGGCTGAAGTGCTTGAAATTAAGGAATTAAAGAGGGCATTACACAGATGTTTTTTTTAATTTAGGGAACTATTTTGAAACTTTTGCAATACTTTTGTGTTAAAAAATGCTTTTATCTACATCTGCAGCACCTCTGCATATGAGTGAAAACAGGCTGTTTTAGGTAGTCTGGTTCAAGGAGCATACCGGTGGGTTTGCATGTTTGAGCCCAATAAATACAACCTCCACACAAGCTGCATTACTGACAACTATTTCCCAAAATATACTACTGAAGCATTACATATTAGAATTATTTTTCCTACCTTTGAGACTGCCATTCCAGTATGCTACTAAAATCAACTTGTAGACTTGAAATGTGCTAAACAGACAAAACATTGAATTTTAAGGCATACTATCACCTGAGTATTTGTTTTTGAAAGATGAGGGCATTTGGCACAAACAAAATGAAAACTAAAATAGTTTTATGTTTTGGAAAATGGTTTGAAGTGATGTAATGTGTATGCAGGTAATATTTATTGGGCTCAAACATGCAAAACCACTAGTATGGTCCTTTTAACATGTCGATGTAAACAACAAAATGAAGCTTTCATGACAGTTGAAGATCTATGGGTTTGTCTTACCGGATGCATTTCTATAAAAGTTGGACGATGTTCAACACATGCTCCCTACTACTGTATTAAACTATTAAAATGTGGGATACTAAAAAAAAGTCCCCTTTAAAGAAGTAAAGACTCCTGTGTCATATATGCTTGCAAGAATGCACATTTTTGACAATGTCCATTTCTTACTTCTTCTATGGATCCTATATTGTGATTTGAAAATGAAATCCCAAGCCAACATGGATTTTGGTACATTTAATGCATCTTTAACACATCTTAATTATTTGACACAAAGACTAATATAATTCACACAGTTATAGACAGCTTGCTACTAGGGTTGCATCACAGTAACAACACAAATACTCTGAATATGAGTCTGTAAAACATCTCTTTAATACTGGCACATATAACCTCTTGATTTCTGTTTGCCTTGTGGTGTGAACATGATGACAATGTGGTTTCTGTCTGAGTTGCTCCGGCCAGGCTAGATCCTGTGTGAATCCAGCAAACAGCGTCTCTGATGACTTGCTGCCACTTCTGAAATGACTTGAAGTGGAATAGTTTACTGCATCAAACATAAAACGTTGCATTTCGAATGAGCTTTTATACTTTTACACATTTCTGCTGTACGGCAATGACTGACATTCACTTGTACTGTGGATAAGTGCAGAAGCATGGAGGTGCACACATAAGCATACACCTGCTCTCTCTCTCTCTCTCACACACACACNCACACACACACACACACACACACACACACACACACACACACACACACATTAGCAGAACCTCTGCCCCACTTCTCCATCAGTCAGATTTACAGGAGGAAATCCTGAGAAAAGATAAAAGAATAAAACTGTTCAGACACAAATACAGCATATCTGATCTGCAGTCTACAGGTGTTTGCCTTAATGTCGATATCTTTTCTGGAACTGCTGGTGCTTCCAACCACTAAAACATGTTTGGCTTTGACATTTAGGCAAACTTGTGGTCTTCCAGCTGGTGTAACTAGTTCTGCTCTTTAAGATAATGAAAAGCAATGCATACACGTTCAATCATTCTGCAATGACAATATTGGCGGTAGCTTCCCTGACTATGATTTGGCTATATGCTTTGGTAATATATATATTATAATATAATGTTTGTAGACACAGCGATTCAGGCCACCCAAGCTCAGGTATTTTATAAAATAAAAAAACAAAATATAAACAAATATTTAAAAAAAACTGTTAATATGTCTATTAAAACCAAACATAAGTGCATCTCTTTCTGTTCACAGAAACCAAATACTGGATTCTGAGTTTTAATGTGCCGTCAATCATGGACAGTAAAGAAACATCTGGAAACCTGAGATACAGAGAACAGAAAATAACACTGAAAAAGTCAGTATGCTGCCTTCATTTTGTGTTTTTCCCTTTCAAATAAGGCTAATTTCCCTCTAACATCCACGGTCCTCTTTCATTCCTCACAGAACTGAAGCCTTTTATTCATGAAGAAAGGTCAAGTATCCCATAACAGCAATCCAAAGAGAAGTGAAAGTGCTCTGAAGGCAAACAGGCCTTACTCCTTATTGGGCTCTAAATATAGATGCTCTCATGTACCCTTTTTTGAGGCTTTTCTGTATCTTTCTTTTTTAGATTCATGAACTTCTTCATCAGGTCTTACCTCTACACACAGCTGGTGGACTGTTCGGTCGCAAATGCTGGAGTCCAGATGTTGTAGCTCTGGTCTGTTAAATGAGCGTCTCCTCCAAGTGATTCTGATCGTTTCCCTTTAAAAGAAATCTCATTCCTTAAAATGTTCCCACTGACAATGGGATATGCAAATTACCATTATGCCTGTACATGACACGATGTCTTTACAGGGTTAGTGCACTTTTTCTGGAATTATAGCTAATTTTCCTACTTTGAGACAACCTCATGGATGCTTTTTGTGTCTATGTTCATCTTTCTAATCTGATTATGAGATTATCCTAAGACACATTTACACCACTAGGTACAAGTGACCCAGTTCTAATTTTTTTGCTCACATGTGGCTCATATCAAATATGTGTTGTGAACATTTAAACTGTAAAATGGAATCCGATATTCTCAGATTTTGGGTCACATTTATATCTGGAAATAATAATTCTTATATCTGTCAATACGATTACCATTTAAACACAGTGTGGAGTTTCCTTGCCATTCTGCCCTCACACATTATGAAATACAACACTCTTCTACGTTTTCTGTATATGAATGATGTAAATAGATGATGATGTAAATGATGTAAATGTGAAGTTTTGTGTCTCTTAAGTCTGTAGGGCAAAATGTCACTACAAGCTAAAATAATCACAATAAAAACATTTTGCTCGCCATTGGGAGATCAAGGCTTTAAATGCTAGAAATGCTCTAATCCTTCTTCTCCACCTTAAAATATAATTAAGTTGCCGTGGCCTTTAAAGATGCTTTGGAAAGCAATAATTTGTATAATTATTTCTACTTAATTTGAGTCCATTGTATTTGCTCTTTTCTGAATCTAAACCCTCATTCACACATGCAGGTTGTGGCTCATTTGGAACCACAATCTCAATGTAGATGTGGGCAAAGTTACACTAAACAGCAAATTTGATACGAGCCACTGTTAAAAATGATTTTGTGACTTTATAATTATAAAAATATGCAAATATGTAAACTTTATGTCGCTTAGTTAGACCAAACATTTATCTTTGGAGAAGTTTAAGGTGCGTTTCTCTTTTTCTGAATGGAAATGCTAATTGATTCCATAGACATCCAACAGGGCTAACTGATCTACTGGCCTGGTTTTACTTTTTAAAGGACCACACTGGCAGTTTTACATGTTTAATCCCAATAAATACTACCCACATACACTTTACGTTACTGACAACCATTTTCCAAAACATAAAACCAAATTTTAGTTTTCCTGTTATTTTGCCAAATCTCCTAATCTTTCAAAATCCATTGTTCAGGTGATACACCCACCTTAAAATTCAATGTTTCGCCTGTTGAAAGTTATGCACGATGGTAGAAGGTACAGTTTGTTTAATTTCTCTGGTGAAAGTAGTCTTCTCCTGGGACTATATTCCTTAGTGGAGATGTAAATTTTCTTCTGTGTAGCTCCTTTTTGGCTCAGCTAAATTAAGTTACTTCAACAAAAAATAATAATGGCTGTGATGGATTACATATCTCAAACACGTTTCAAGTCTCTACAAGTTGATTTTAATAGCGTACTGGAATGAACTGAAACCAACGGCTGCCTGGAAGTTAAGAAAAACAAATCTAAAATGTACTGCTCCGGTAGTATGTTTGGAAGATAGTTGGCAGTAATGTAACGTGTATTCGGTTTGTATTTATTGGCTCAAACATGCAAAATCACATGTTTGCTCCTTTAAACCAAGCCTTTTCAGAGACACTGGGAAGCTGATCTTACTACCTGTGTAGTTGTAGATGCACCACAGCCCCCCCATCAGGCAGACACCCATCACAAAGGCAGCAAAGACAATCCCCATCACCGGTCCCGTCTCTAACACAGAGCCTAGAGAATGAATGAGGAGGAGAAGCAGTAGGTTATCCTGCTAAACACTAACACAATAAAAAAAAAATTTAAAAATTAAAATGACCAAGTATATGATACTCACTGCTGTGTTCTGGTTCTGGATTGGCCGGTGGAGAGACACTCAGTCTCTTGGTTCTTTGACCAGCAGGGGGTCTTAGTGGTTTGGGTGCTAGTGCACTAATAGGCTGGGTGACAACCATGGGCCTGGACAGGTTTCTGATCTCACACTGACAGGGAATAAAGAAGAAAGTCTGTGTGTATGCTATGCTATTATGCTATTTCCCTCTAACATCTTTTATAGCAGAGCCACTGGGCTTTGCTATAAAAGAGAGAAAAAAAAGAGTTACAGAGTGCAAACTGAGAGGTAAAGAAAAAGAGGATTTGGTTGCCTTAAGGACGATACTGCTGGTTTGGCATGATTTAGCTACAAATCCTTTATGCTACACACACACTGCTGACCATAAGCTTTAACATTCATTTTATACAGTACCTTCCAGATAGAAAAAAATACTAAAAACGTTTAAATGAAAATTGGTGAAAAATTATAAGTTTCTGTTGTGGATCCAGATCAAATGGCACCACTATTTCACTATTTGATGTTTAACTTTCCAGCTACTTATTTGTGAAGAATATGAGTTAAAAAAAAAAAAAAACACTTCTTCAAGTTTGGTGCATATTCAAAGGGCCCTGGAAAAAGTTATTCATTTGGTTTTAGATATTCCATAACTTTATATTCTTGTAGGAGGGGCTCATGTGACATAACCAATGGTTTTCATCCTTCATCTCTCCTTCAGCTCTATCCATAGCTGATTAGCTCTCTGGTTGTTAGATGGTGCTTATGTTGACAGGAGGGATTGGTTTGTGACAAGTTATAGCCCCCTACTTATTATTTAATTTCTTTACCTGCTCTCCGTGTGACTTAGATATGAGTGGAGGGATACGTAGCCCGTCCTTGCAGTCTTTCTCTGCAGCTTCCTTTATGATTCCCCCTCTTGTCAAGTCAGAGACACACAGACGAAGGCTGCAGTGGAGGAACTGCACAGAGTTATTGTAGATTGGCCGAAGGATGAAACTAAATCTTAAGGAGTGCATCTCCTCCTCTGTTTCCATACTCCTGCTTCTTTCCCATCTCCTCATGTGTGCTTTTCTTCCTTTTCTTCCCATTTTATCTCCAAGTTTATCATCAAGATTATAACCTCTGCCTTCTGTCTGTCCCTCAACTGTCTCCATTTCCTCTTCCAGTTCACCTTCATCATCACTTGTTTCCTCTTCTTCATCTGCTATCAGTGCACTGAGGGTCAATGAGGAATCTGAGGAACAGCCGTTCTTTATGATGGCCCAGAAAGGAGATTTTCTGGGGTCTGACAAAGGAGAGACCACACATGACTTCACCTCTACAAAATCTGTGATGGTCCCTTTGGCTGATATCTGTGGCAGGAGAGAAAACGAAGCAGCTAAGAAATTATTATGAAAAGGGACTTTGGACAGTGTGTGTGTGTGTGTGAGTATGTGTGTGTGTCTAAATGGCAATTTGAAGACATAGATGAAACGCATACACCAAAGAGAAAGACCACCTGTAAAAGTGACTGCATCATGTCCTTCTACTCCCTCTTCTTCCTTAGACTCTCTTTCTCTCCAGAGTGTGTGAGCTGCAATTATCCAGACCCTGTCATTCCACACCTGCCCACTAGGCAGCATCACTGAGGGTTCCTCTTACAGGCAGGTGATCCTGTGTGGATCACCTGCCTGTACAGCNAGGCAGCATCACTGAGGGTTCCTCTTACAGGCAGGTGATCCTGTGTGGATCACCTGCCTGTACAGCTGCCCATTCTTAACTCCATAAAGACACAATCAGCATATCCTTTGTGACCCTCAGAATTCCCAACCTGCTAACTGTTTAATGGTGATCTCATCAACGCAAGAGCCAGGAAATACCATGTGACCTTATCATCATCATCATCATCATCATCATCGTTACATGAGTAGACCAATGAAGAAAACCCTGCAGGATGTAACTAATGGAGGTCAGGCAAACAACTGATGTTGGTTTTATGTCTATCAACATCATGCCAACGATGGTGTGAGTCTATGTACCATCATTGGTATGATGTTGGTAGAGCCTATGTAAACTATTAATCACAGGTTAGAGATAAATGAAACTTATATTTATCATTAATTCTTTTATGCTTTTCATAATTTATTCAAGTCAAAGGCCACATCTACTGTAAACTGAGCTATAATGATCATTCACAAGTTTTCCACTGATGTTCACTGTTTGTTGGTCATTTGAGGGCAACTTCCTGTTGTGGAAATTTTCACTTTAAGATCGGAGTAGCACCACCTAAATGCACCATTATTCCTGGTCTCTGTGAATCTACACTGTCTGATTCAGGATGGAGGCTCAGGCTTGGTGACCTTCTGTCCCCCCAAAGGACACACTTTTATCTGCTGTTTCTTCCCAAGGATCCAGGTCCTGAACTGGGACATGGGCCACTTTTGTTTTCCAAATTGTCCTGCTGTGATTGCTGAAATTCAGTTTGCCTGTTACCTGTTTCCAGTTCTTTTCTGAACTTTTTACCAGATCCTGCTGCTGCTAATTCTACCTCTGACTGCCTGTCAGCCTGATCCTCTACCAGCTGTGTCTCTGCCTACATACATACATAGCTACTCTCAGCACTACCCAAGTCGCAAAAACAGAGAGAGACACAGCAACATTCAGGAGACATATAAAAGACAGACATAAAAAAAAAAGATTTAAAAAAAGAACAGAGAAACACACACAGATACAGACCTCAACATAGACACGGTTATCTGCAGTGACGACACAGGGGCCAACCTGCCTCTGCTCATAGCTCTCACTGACAAAGAGCTTCAGAATGAGAATAGGCCCAGGTCTGTGTCTGGGTGTCAGGAGGCGGCTTGGTTCTGGATCCAGCTCTGGACCCTTGGGTGCCCAGGGGAGTAGCCCTGCCTGAGGAGTGCTGACATCATCAGCAGGGCTGGCAGGGCTCGGGACTGCAGCCACACAGCTGAACTGAGAGAAGAGATTAAAAAGTAGTCAATAAATACTTAAGAGTTATTGTACCAAACTTGAAATAAGATAAAAATACATATATTTATTTATTTAAGATTATTTGTATAAAGACATGAGCATAGAATAGTCAAATAATAGACTAACAACATACTGTAGCATTTGCTGCAAGGGCTGCTTTGCAAAACTTGTCCCTAGATGGGTTTTGCAGAAATACACATTCTACAATATAATACAATATTAAATACAGAAATGCAATATCTGTATTTAATATTGTATTGTATTGGTTGCTTGTGCAATATAAGTATAAAAGCAATCAAGGTGAGGCAATACAACCAGGGAATATACAAATCATAGTTCATTATCAAAAAACAATACAATCCTTTGAACAAAGATAAAACACAAAGACACACTTGTATGCAAATATCTCACATGTATGCCAAACAGTCTTGACTTTTTCTCTGTTTCACTGAGCACCAGAGAAGTCTGAGGATTTTCTCTCCATAATAACACCTGACCAAGGAAAAGAGAGACATGTATATCAACATACTGTATACATCCTGAAATAATGAGGCAAGAAAACAAATTAAAAACAAGACAGTATATGCGTGTACCTTCATTAACATATAATTCCTGCCTCTGTTATTTGCTCCTTTCTCATTTTTCTTAAATCACTCCATATGATCACTTCCTCCCTCCTTTCTTCCATTTTCCTGCATCTGAACTGTTTCTCACTCGCCAGCGTCACTTAATTTGCCTCTGTACAGCAGATGAATTTAGGGCTTAACTCAGCGCTGTTCTGGTCATGATGACCTGGCTCACCAACACAGCAATCTAAGCCGAGGTGACTTTCACTTACCGCTGATTTAAAAATACATTATGGACCCTGTGCAAGTGTTTTTATCTGCTGCTCTTTGTACCTACTGATAGATTTTGACCTCAACAATTCAGATGTTTTCTCTTTGTTGCTGTCTTCAGCTGTGTTTTGCGTTTTCTTTCTAAAGCTGCTGTTCTTATACTCTCAGCCTCTGTTTCTGTTGGTTGTCTGTTAAATTTTACAATATTAATCCCATAAACTCAATCACATTTAAATGAAAAAATAAATACAGTTGTCATAATAGATTCTATGTTGTATAAAGAAGACAGAGAATGGCATTTGATAAATCATACTTAAAAGAGAACACTTAATTTTGTTGTATTAGATACTGGCTGGAATTTTCTACATCCTTCATCCTTTTCCTGTCAAACTTCTTATCTCACCGTGTTTTTGTATTGCACCGCTTTCGGCTGTCCCAGCAGCACAGCCTCAGTCTCACAGGAAATGACTGGGAACACGAGCAGGAAATGGCTTCCATTAGACTGAGCCTGGCACTTCAGGTCCTGCAGGGTCACAGCAGCCACAGGGACAGATGAACTCTGAAAGAAAGAGAATTAATGTGAGACAATATAATCTTCAGAACTAATCGTTTTTTTTCTGTACAGAACTACAGAAAAATTAATCTTTGTTGGAAAAAAAATGCAAAATGTAAGAAGTGACATAACAGGATACAATTATCCTGGAAATTGGCAGATGGAGTAGACTTCAGATATCATGCAGTAATTTCTGGAAGGAGAGTAATACCTCTTTATATAATTTTTACAGTAGACATTTTGCATTGTCATAACAGGGAAAGCACAGTGTAATAATAACACTAATGATGGCTCTGTTCCATTTAGAATGAGACAGTGAGCCAGCATGCATAACACCAGGATGCTGTAAGTAGCAACACTTAAGTGGAATGCAGCCTTTATTAATGTCATTTATTAATTTTCTTTTTGTTTATTTATCTGACTTGTATATCTGTTTTGTTTTTCAGGCAACAGAATTTGAATTACTCATATTATTATGAAGTGCTTATAATTTATGATGCGAATACTATTATTTTGTTAAGTGTGTACAAAAAGTAAAGCTAGAGTTTTAGAAAACAAGCTGATATAAAAATGTATTGCACTCACTGATTATACTCTCAGTCAAGCCTCTGCTGGCTGCTCTTGCTGTGTCATTGGTTTTACAATTATTAAGTTGGTAGTTTTTTTCCCGGTTCAGGACGAACTGTATTTCAGTCTGGGTCCAGACCAGAGTCCACCTATTGAGTATAGGTCTATGGTTTTATTTGTGTATGCTTGTGTATGGTTACAAGTACGTGCTTACTGAGTTCCCACTGAAAAATGAGTGAGTAAACTGTGTCTGCTCAGGGAACTGGCACATACTGGGAGCTAATGGACCAATATGTTGTACTAAAATGTGAATCAAAATATATTTCTTTATAAATTCATCACACACACTACCCGCTCAAAAGTTTGGAATCACTAGTGATTTCCACCTAGAATCAACGTTTCCAGTAATGTAAAACTAGTTTTGTTTCATATCTATGTATGTATAAAATGATTCTACTATGTCTGTTAGTATTTTGCACTTACAGGTTTAAAATAATTTGCAAGAAGCTGTAAAAAATTAAGACATTTTACAATTGTCCAGAATCGTGACATGAGTTGTAGATGATTCCAAATTCATGTAGAGAAGCTGTATGTGGTTCCAGAGATGATTAGGAAATTCTAGATTATTCNATTCCAAATTCATGTAGAGAAGCTGTATGTGGTTCCAGAGATGATTAGGAAATTCTAGATTATTCCTTGATGATCTAGAAACTGATGCCTCATATTTGCAAAGTAGTGATTAAATCTCACGGTGGATACTTTGATGAGAAATCACTAAAATAGTGTTATTTATCATCTAAAAACTTTTTTCCCCCCCCAGACATTTGAAGTAATAAATAAAACATCTTAAAATACATTTTGGTGTTTGTTTCATATAATTTAAAAAACACTATTATTTAATAAAATAGCAAGAACTACTTAAATGACAGGTGATTCTAAACTTTTGAGCAGTAGTGTGTTTGTAAAGTTTGTGTAGTAGTGTATGTAGTTGCCGTGTATGTATGTATGTAACGTAATGTGATGTAATGCTGAGGTATGAGGACCTGCAGGATGTTTTGGTCCAGAGTGATGCTAAGGCGTCCATCCTCACACTGCACCGTTAAAGCCTCTCGCCCTCCTTCAGTTCTGCCTCCACCATTCAGCCACTGCCTCAACCTCCGCTCCTCCGCCCAGGGAGGCCTCGCGGACAGAGGAGTCACGGTTGGTACCGAGTCTGTGATGCAGGAGACAGACACAGCCACGTGGTGCCATTTCATAAATAAATCTTTATGTATAATATGACAAAGAAAACAACATACGACGTGATAAATCTAAACAAGAAATGCCTAAAGGGGACTAAAAAGATAACAGCAGAATGAATAACATGACAACAGCTTCCCTAAAGGAAACAAATATGAAACTGAAATGTTCAATCAACTCACACAGTGACGGAAACAAGAGACACACAGGGGTCCTGACCTGTCCCGCCCCCAGCCAGTTGGATCACAAAGCGATTGGCTAGGTCAGCGTCAGTGTATGAGGTCACCTTGGAGTAGCCATTCTCATTGGCCCAAACAAGAAGGTCACGTGTGGAGGACAGGTCAGAGTTTACTACACTGGACAGGGTCAGGTAAGGCTCTGGGGGGAAGGGTGGGGATACACTGTTGGAAGACTGAAAGATAAGTACACAATCTGTAAAAGGCAAAGGGAAACGTGTTCTGTTTTGTTGTACACGCATCTCCATCTTTGTCAGTAAGTGTGAGTAGAAAATTCAAATTTGGGGAGCTGAGCAGAGCCTGGATGGCTGATAGTCAATTAGCGAAAAACCCCAAAACACAGTTGACAACACTGTCAAAAATAACAATAAAAACACATGGTAGAAGGAGTAAAATAATTTTTTAAGGGGAAAAAAAGGTTGTATTTTTGAGCAGGGCTGGACCAATCATTATGAGGACCCTGAGCAGATTTCTGGAATTGCCCCAAGACAAAATATATTCATTGGCTAGTACTGTATGTGGTAAAAGAAATGGAGACAAGGTACTTACATGAACAGAGATATGACCCCGCAGGCCGTGAGCGATAATGGCCCAGTTGACTGGCACTGTGCTGCTGAGAATCAGCACCACCTTCTGTGTTTTTGAATTGGCCACTGGGGGCAGTAGAGAGACAATCACCTCCACCTGCAGAGAGCTAACAGTGACAAAAGAGCGAGTTTTAGCTTCATGTGGCTGACATGACTTCTGGAATTCAGTTTTTGTTATTCATAAGCTTCTTTGACTTTGATGTTTGTTTGGCTGAGTTTCTATTTGCACCATTTTGCAACAAGGAAAAATAAACGGAACTGAAAATTGATCAAAAGTAAGAAATGAGTCACAAGAGAAGTCTGAGGCTGTGCAAACTCACCCACAGAGGCCTGAGCCAGCTGAATGGAGTTTGATTATGTGAACTTCTGGGCTGTTCCCACCCACTACTGCAGGGGTGCAGCCCTGCACCTCCTGTGGCTGCAGGTCAGAGGTCATGTAGATGTGAGAGAGGAACACAGACTGCAGCTGGCACATAGCAGGCAGGGTTGGATCTGTAATATGGCGACAAAGAGTTAGTTTCAAAAGGTTTTTCTCAACAGTTTGTCCTGCCATATTCTAGTGGTGCAAGTGGAGAATGTGTGATAATAACGGTGAGGGGAGAGATGAGTGAGGACATTTTAACACAAGTAGAACTAATTCAATGCACAGATTATTTCTAGATTAGATGTTAAAGGAGGATCTACTGAATTTACACATCAAATTCAGTTTATTGCTCTTTGGGTACATTATTAAACATGTGAAAACAACTGTATAAAGGCTATAGAGGAAAAAAGTCTCTGCAAAATCAGGGAAACTGACCTCTATGACATCACAGGTGAATCATAGGGCATTTTCAGACCTGTAGACTGTTTGCTCTAGTCCAAATTGGGGATTAAATAGTTACATTGCTACATTTATCGGTTTGTTTGGTTCAGCATCACCCAGGAAAAAACCCAACTGAACCAGAATATTGCAGCAAAAATCATGTGTGAACACTTGCTCTGCTCATTGGTCAGACACTTTTGGAGGTGGGATAAAGAGAATCCAAACAGGTCTAAAACATATGCTTGAAACAAGCCAAAGAGCAATAAACAGGTTTCAGAGGCTTTGACCCTTGTGATGTCATAGAGGTCAGTTTCCATGACTCTGCACAGCGCCCTCTAGAGCCACAAAAGCATTTATACAGTTATTTTCACATGAACAATGATGAATGTTATTCTTTGAAACATTATCTTTCAAGCCATTAAACATCATCTCTTTAACAGCTCGAATCAAATACTAACTGAAGTCATTTTGCCAGATCTGAACGACGACAGAGTTTGAGGTTATTCCTATATAAAATTAAAGTTCACACACAGTTATTTTACCCAGCTGTTCATCATCAGCATCATTTGGCTTCCTCACCTTCTCCCAGGTGGATGTAGACTCGGTTGCCGTGGGTGGTGTGTGTCAGAGAAGTCAGGCTGCTGTGGTGTTTCAGAGCCCAGCGATGCAGAGCGCGAGGGCGAAACGGCAGCGAATGCAGTGGTTGTACCTGCAGGCAGAGGGCGGAGGACTCCACGCTGGAGTTTGAAGACAACTAATGGATGAGAATAAAGAGAACACATGTCACAGGAACAAAATGGAAGGAACATGGACAAACAGCCCATAATGAAACACTTAGGATGTATTGTCACACACCACACACACGCATTTGGATCCTCACTGGCACATTACTTTCCAGTGACGTCTCCTCTATAATTGGACCTATAATTGACAAAATTTCTGAGACCAACAAGTAAGCCTGCTTGGTTCTCACGTAGGGAGGAAAGTGAAGCAATCAACACAAGTCAAAACTGAACATACTTTATAACTATATTTTGGAAAATAGTCCTGCTTATGTGCTCTCTGGAAAAAAATAAGTGGATTTTTAAAAGCAAATTAAAAATTCTCAAAAATTATTTAATCATCTAAAGATTTTTTGTGGGATTACAGTAAACCGACATGTTTAAAACACGTAAAATGTTAAATGTTGACATTCAGTCCACCTATGAATAGTGAAAAACCAAAAACAAATGTTCTTGCTACACTGAATGCAAGTTGTTACAATAACTTCTATTTATAGGGTTCACAGAATTTCTATGCAACAATCAATGATTGAAATTCTGGGTATTTCAGTAAGAAACCAAAACATGGGTGAATGTTTCTGTGGCATTTTAATTTTAAGAGAATAAATCATCCAACAGAAAGAATTTTATGTCAGATTAATGCAAGCAGACCTGGACCAGCACTGGGAGGTCTGCAGGCAGCCTCTCGGCCTCCACCCACCAGCGTACAGGAAGTTGGGAGCTGAGCAGCAGGTGGAGCGTTCTGTAGGGTGACGGGGTCAGAGACAGAGGCTTCAGCAACACCGTCACCTGCACAGTAGAAGAAAGGAGGGAGGGAGGAGAGGATCTAGGGGTCACCATGTTCCTTTATGTGCTGATCTCTTTGGAAACATTGCACTGGGCATTTTTTTTTTTTTTACCTTGTTTTGAGGGCTGTGTGTGGCTCTCCCCACTGCGATGACATGCGTCTCCTTTGTCCCGCTCTCTCTGGCAGCACAGCCTGGACCTGCCTCAAACCTCTCCAGCTGACCTTCAACAGGGTGCAGCGCCCCCACTGGAGCCACGGAGCACTGCACCTGTTCAGTTTGAGCTGAGGAGGGACAGCATTAGAGGTCACTAGGACAGGAAACTGGAGTTCTGCATGGAGGCTGGTGTAAATCATTGGTTCTCATGCTGCGTTCCAGTTAAAATGGACTGAATTTCCCAGGTGAAAATTCCTAATTCTGACCTCCAAGCGTTCCAACACCCATGATGCCAACTGCAAAAAAAAAAAAAAAAAAAAAAAAAAAAAAAATCAAGGCTGAATGCTAATAAATACTATAAAATAAAGTTAGTAATAAATAGTAGCCAAACTAACTAGTTTGGTTAGTATTAATATTACCTAAAGTAAAGTTAGCATTTATTACAGTAGGCCTGTTATTTATTTGCATTGTATTACAGTGAATTGTGTCTACTTTTCTACTTACTGAATGCGTGTCGGTACAGATATTAACATTTGTGCAGAGAAGTAAATTTTCTGAAAGTATTTACACTTATACGCCTGTCAATGGAAAATAATTATCTATACACTATAGATGGCTAACTTGACGACATATTTCGACCTTTTTATTTCAATTTCATGCAAGAAAAATTACTTTATTCGGCTGTTAGCTGATTATTTACCATTCACCAAGTTCGCTTCAACGGGCGCCGCCATGTTGAGTGACGTCATCCTCGTGAAATCGGGGTAGATGGATTTGACACGAGTTTCCGTGCCGTTCCTATGCATTTTTTTTTTTTTTTTTTTTTTCAATTAGAAGGTCAGAACATTTCATCTTCTGAGTTTTCTGGAACACAGCATCAGTTCTGGTTCAGTGAATGTTTTCCACCTTTTCCTGCTCCACCTCATTAGCTATCAGATGAGTGATTAGCCAATCAAAATCTGGGAGGAGAATACACCTGGTTAGCTAATCAGGTATTGGTAAAGCAGGGAGAGATGGGAAATATGCAGTACTGTTGGTGTTTAGGAGGAGCAGATTTGAGAAACACTGGTGTAAATAATTATATGTAAAAATGTAAACTATATATAGAAATCAGATATAGCCCAATTTTATACAGGCAACCTTGATAAATAAAGCAAAATGGGCTGTGAAAAACTATTTTTAAGGTTTATGCTCTTGGTCTTTTATTCAAAATGTTAACAAAAATATAAAGTAAAATAATTGAAAAGAAAAAGAAATTCTTAACATGAAACTAATATTTTTTCTCATTTGGCCTGGTGGCATCTGATCATAGTTCTGGAGACTTTCTGACCCCAAAACCCAGCTAATGTCTTCGATTCTCCAGCTGTGATCCTTGGAAATTCTTTGGCCACTCAAACCATCCTCCTCCTCCTCACTGTACGGACTCTTTATAGACACACGTCCTCATCCAGGCTGATTAAGACAAATATTTGTTTCATGATAAGAATTTCTTTTGAAGCTGAAAAAGGAGGAGTGTTGTGTGGTTTTCAGGGAGGAGTTGAGACAAGCTCTGGGTGGCCAAGAGGTGCTTCCAGATAACTGGACAACTACAGCTAATGTGATCAGGGAGACAGGTAGGAGAGTACTTGGGGTGTCATCTGGAAGGAAAGTAGATAAGGAGACGTGGTGGTGGAATGAGGAAGTGCAGGAGTGTATACAGAGAAAGAGGTTAGCTAAGAAGAAGTGGGACACTGAGAGGACTGAAGAGAGTAGTCAGGAGTACAGGGAGATGAAGCGTAAGGTGAAGGTAGAGGTGGCAAAGGCCAAACAAAGGGCGTACAATGACTTGTATGCTAGGCTGGACAGTAAGGAGGGAGAGACTGATTTATACAGGTTGGCGAGGCAGAGAAATAGAGATGGGAAGGACGTGCAGCAGGTTAGGGTGATTAAGGATAGAGATGGAAATGTATTGACAGGTGCCAGAAGTGTGATGGGAAGATGGAAAGAGTACTTTGAAGAGCTGATGAATGAGGAAAATGAGAGGGAACGAAGAGTAGAAGAGGTGACCGTTGTGAACCAGGAAGTTGCAAAGATTAGTAAGGATGAAGTGAGGAGGTCACTGAAGAGGATGAAGAGTGGAAAGGCAGTTGGTCCTGATGATATACCTGTAGAGGTATGGAAGTGTCTAGGAGAGGTGGCAGTAGAGTTTTTGACTAGGTTGTTCAACGAGATCTTAGAGAGTGAGAGGATGCCTGAGGAATGGAGGAGAAGTGTGCTGGTGCCGATTTTTAAGAACAAGGGAGACGTGCAGAGCTGTGGCAACTACAGAGGAATAAAGTTGATGAGCCACACAATGAAGTTATGGGAAAGAGTAGTGGAAGCTAGACTAAGGGCAGAAGTCAGCATTTCTGAGCAGCAGTATGGTTTCATGCCAAGGAAGAGTACTACAGATGCAGTATTTGCTTTGAGGATGTTGATAGAGAAGTACAGAGAAGGTCAGAGGGAGCTGCATTGTGCCTTTGTAGATCTAGAGAAAGCATATGACAGGGTGCCGAGAGAGGAACTGTGGTGTTGTATGAGGAAGTCTGGAGTGGCAGAGAAGTATGTTAGAGTGGTGCAGGACATGTATGAGAGCTGTAAGACAGTGGTGAGGTGTGCCGTAGGTGTGACAGAGGAGTTCAAGGTGGAAGTGGGACTACACCAAGGATCAGCTCTGAGCCCCTTCTTGTTTGCTGTAGTGATGGACAGGCTGACAGATGAGGTTAGACAAGAATCCCCTTGGACTATGATGTTTGCAGATGACATTGTGATCTGTAGTGAGAGCAGGGAGCAGGTGGAGGAAAACCTAGAGAGGTGGAGATATGCCCTGGAAAGGAGAGGAATGAAGGTTAGCCGCAGCAAGACAGAATACATGGCTGTGAATGAGAGGGACTCAAGTGGAATGGTGAGGTTACAGGGAATAGAGATAAAGAAGGTGGAGGATTTTAAGTACTTAGGGTCCACAGTCCAGAGCAATGGAGAGTGTGGAAAAGAGGTGAAGAAACGTGTGCAAGCAGGTTGGAATGGGTGGAGAAAAGTGTCAGGTGTGATGTGTGACAAAAGAGTCTCGGCAAGAATGAAAGGAAAGGTGTACAAAACGGTGGTGAGACCAGCGATGTTGTATGGCTTAGAGACAGTGGCACTGAGGAAAAGACAGGAGGCAGAGCTAGAGGTAGCAGAGACTAAAATGCTGAGGTTCTCTTTGGGAGTGACGAGGATGGATAGGATCAGGAACGAGTACATCAGAGGGACAGCGCATGTTAGATGTTTTGGAGATAAAGTCAGAGAGGCCAGACTGAGATGGTTTGGACATGTACAGAGGAGGGATAGTGAACATATCGGTAGAAGGATGCTGAGGTTGGAACTGCCAGGCAGGAGGCCTAGAGGAAGACCAAAGAGGAGATTTATGGATGTAGTGAAAGAGGACATGAAGTTAGTTGGTGTGAGAGAAGAGGAGGCAGAGGATAGGGTTAGATGGAGGCAGATGATTCGCTGTGGTGACCCCTGAAGGGAAAGCCGAAAGGAAAAGAAGAAGATAATAATTTCTTTTTCCTTTCAGTTATTTTTTACTTCAGTTAAATATTGATGCTTGGCTTCCACATGCAGGCACACTGGCAGTAAAGCTGCCGGCTGAGCCAGGACTCGCTGTCTGTGTGCCTGTCTGCCTTTTTTCACCTTCTCTCTCTCTCTCTCTCTCTCTCTCTCTTTCTGCTGTGTCCACTCTTTTCCTCTCTGCAGGGTGTGGGTGACGTAATAGACAGTCTGATATTTGCACACTTTAAATCACATGGCACTTCAAGCCTGCAGAGTGAAGATGTTTGCTGATGCCCAGAGTGCCTCCTCTGTGTTGTTTGAGCATTTCTCTTTCATTTTGAAGTTACAGCTTGAAGAGTTTTGACTTGTAGCCACTTGAGTGTAACCACTAAAAGCATCACATCTGATGCTTTTAACATCCTCACAACACAGCAGTGTTTTACTACTTGCAAGTAAGCCTCAATTGCTGGCAACAAGTCACAAGTCAGGTCTAATAAGTCAAGGCTTGAGTATCTGTGACTTGCAAAGCAATGACTTGGTCCAGTATCTTCAACACAGCTGTCTTTTAGTTAGTACAAGTCACAACAAAGTCTCAGATCTTGGCACTCCAGTCTTGGCAACAAGTCACAAGTCAAGTCCCACATCAAGACTGACAAGCCATATACTTGAGACTTACTTGTGACTTGCAAAACAATGAGTTAACATGCATCTGCAACACAGCAATTTGTGTGTTGGTACACAGTTTGCAAGTCAAGTCTTGGTAACCAATCAAAATTCAAGTCCCAAGTCCAGATAGACAAGCCAAGACTCTAGACTTATCTGTGACTTGCAAAGCAATGACTTGGTCCCTGTATCTGCAGCACAGCAATCATTTTTAGAGTTTTGCAAGTAACAATTAATTCTTAAGTCTTGGCAACAAATCAAAAGTCAAGTCCCACATCAAGACTGAAAGGCCAAGATCTGAGACTTACTTGTGACCTGTAAAACAATGACTTGACATGTATCAGAAACACAGCAATCTTCTTGTTGGTACACAGGTACTGTTTACCTGCTGTTCTTTTGATGAGGAGGAGACAGAAAACGGTCCATCTAGTCCCTGTCAGTGAAGGCATCGTGAGTATTTTTTGATTGGATTTCAATGAGATGGTCACTGTTGCAACATCCTGTTTAGCAGAAACATACACATTGATAAGGTCGTATTTAGTCTGTGCTCTTAAAATTAGATCTGATACAGGTTAATATTTATATTTATTGCAGTATGTGACTGTGAGAGCTATCCATCGAGAAGTGAGATAAAGCAGCAAAATTTCAGTTTTATCTCATTATTTTATATTCTTGTCTATATAAATCTTGGCACTTTCAGTTTTAAATAATGTTTTTACATCATTTTAAAATGTTCAGTTGTCTGTTAGTCTAAAAAAACAAAACAAATGGAGGCAGAGAGAAATGATGATGATGGCATCGTTCCCTTAATATCACGCAATAAGCAATAAATCAACAAGCAATAAATTAAATCAGGCATCTACAAATGCCTAACCACAGAAAGAGAGAGAGAGAGAGAGAGAGAGAGAGAGAGATTTTAAAAAATTGCTCAAAATAAACAAAAATCATTTCAAATCTGTATAAGCAGATAAAACCTATATAATAAAATAATTTTGCAACTTTTAACAGCATAATGCATAAAACAATAAATAATTTCCCAACAAAAATACTAGTAACTCCATTATGGACAGAGTAAATCTGTGGTAAATAGTCCTGTATTTATATTAATATTATTATAATATTCCTGCATATAAAAGTTGGACTCACCTGCACCGGATAGACACTCTCAACCAGCTGCTGCTTAAAATTTCAGTGTACGGGCTGTTCCCACAACTCAACACATGCCCCCTCATTTCCTAAACACACAACCATGCACTCACACACACTCTCCACATCTTGATCCAGGCAAAATACTCCAAATCTCAGCCTCGTGCCACGTCAGCAATCTTTATTCAGCTGAGGTGTGACTTGTGAGAAATATTTCACAAGGGAAATTTACTTTATAACCCGAGTGGGACTGAAAGGGAAAGTTGTTGTAAATAAACAATTAAAGGCCTAATGGGAGGGGCTGCAGGATGGTGTGACAGAGTGGAGAGAGGGATGGTGAGGAGAGGAATAAAAGGCTTTGAAAGGGTTTCCAACATAGATGGCAACAGGAAGGCAGAGAAGGAGGGAGGAGGAGGAGAGGTGGGAGGGATGAAGCAGGAGGAGGCTGGACTTTAGGAGTTTGGCTGGCAGTTTGACTGGGAGATGCTGAAGAGAGANAGAGAGAGAGAGAGAGAGAGAGAGAGAGAGAGAGAGAGAGAGAGAGAGCACTACTTGACCTCTGTATTTTCAGAAACACTGACTCATATTTCATTTTGCTTTTTTTTTAATCCTTGCACTATCCCCTTGCTGCTGTAACACTGCAATTTTCCCACTGTGGGACTAATAAAGGATTATCTTACCTTACCTTATTTGGGTTCTTATGTTCTGTTTTTCCCATTTAGTTAAAAATGCAACCTCCAGGCTCCTTTAGAGGTCAAGTTGCTCCTTATTACTATAGAAAATCTAACAGAAATGATTAAGTCCGATTAAAAACAAATGTGCACTCCAGCTGTGCTTCCATTTATTCAGTTCTTTGATTTAGCTCATTTATTTAATGACTGCTGAAATTAGAATTCATTTGTTACACACTTTGGCCCAAACACTTTTTTTTTTTTTTTTTTTNTTTTTTTTTTTTTTTTTTGTTTCGCACAGCAAAATATTCAATTAAAAGAATCATTTATATCAAGTGTTCATTTATTGCTAACAGTATAGATTGTGTATACTGTTGTAACATATAATTCTCAAACAACAGATGTTTTGGAATAGCTATTGTGGCTATTAAAGGACCATATCGATTTCCATGTTTGAGCCTAATATATTCAGTTTTCATAAACGTAAGGTTACTGACAATCATTTCCTAAAGGATAAAACCGTATTTCAGCTTTCCTGATATTTTGCAAAATCTCTTAATCTTTCAAATCTAATATTCAAGTGATACACCCACCTTAAAAATCGAGGTTTCACTTGCTAATAGTTACACAGCCTTATGAAGTCACAGTCATTTAAATTTTTTGATAAACGCAGGGCTTCTTTTGGGACTATATTCCCTGGTGGAGACATACATTCACTCCACGATTTTTATTGCACTTAAACGCTAAAATTATGAAACTTTGAAAAAAAAAAAACCCTGAACACACGTGTTGTTTGCGATGATGGATTACCTATCCCAAGAATGTCTCAAGCATCAACAAGTTGATTTTAATAGCGTACCAGAATGAACTGAAACCAATGGCTGTCTGGAAGGTAGGAAAAAAAATTATTATTATTTTTTTGTTTTTTAACTCACCATTCCAGTCATACGCTTTGGAAAATGATTGTCAGTAACCTTACGTGTATGAAAATTGAATACAGCATACTAGGCTCAAGCATGCAAAATAGATGGTATGGTCCTTTAAGTATCAAAATGTCCAAGCTTTGTGTTTTATACCAGGGCTGATTAAGTCCAGACAAAACATACAGGTCTAATGAGAAAGATCAACTATTAAAAATCAAAATTTTTTTTTAAAATAGTATTTTTCTGGATTATTCTCTGTAACTACTAAAGCTATCTCAAAGCTGTTAGCATGCTGCTGAATTAGCATCATTTCAGCAACACATTACTGGCTGTTGCATGTTTCTATTGTTACAGCAATTCTTTTAATGTTTCCAAGTGTATATTTCAGTCCCAGATCCAGATCCTTACCCAGTTCTGAACCAAATTGCAACTTTTAGTAGTCTATCATATAGGGTAAACATGCCTGATTTTTTTCCCCATTGAGATTAATGTATTATTTTTGTAGAAATTTAAAAACATATATATTTAAAAAAAAAACACAGCTCTTGCAACATTTAAAAAAAATCCTGGATCCACCCTGAATCCAGATTCCTGTTTTGAATAATTCTGCTAACAAATAAATGACCCATCCAAACAACCAATAACAGAACGTCCTTGGTGGAGGTAATAAAAAGATAGATATCTTATTAAAGAATAGCTGAGGTAGAAGAACAAACTCAAATGGTTTTTCTAGTCTGTATTAATTATTGTTATGTATAGTGTTACTGTACACCGTATTATTATTATTCGGCTAGGAAAATATGGAATGCTCGTGGACTGGGATTATTACAAAATCCAAACACTTCCTGTTTCTTAATATGTTTTGTTTCATTATGTTGTTCATCATGAAATATTCTCATATGAACATGTGAAATGTTAGAAAAACACGAACACAAATTTGACAAAACAAACAAAAAAATCAGCTGTATTTTTAATCAATCCATAAAAAAATAAAAGATTCTGAAAAGTTTCTTTGAATATGCAGAAAAAACATGCACATGTTCAGGTACTTTTGACAATTTTGAACCATCCTGCACCAGCTGTTCTGATCATTTCACTTCTCTGAAAGATCCAGTCATTTTGCTGGTCGGGTGAATCAGACAAAATGGATGAGATATAAGTTTTATAAATGTCCTGCTTGTTTTGCAGTAGCTCTGTAAACTATTTTCCAGCTCTGTGGGAAGGTAAGTGCTTGCTGAAAGAGGACTGATGCAGAACCGTGCTTGGGACTCAGCTGTTATTATTAATCACCATTGATTGCACTATCCATGACATGCGCTGTCCATGTCATTCAGTCGCAAAAAAAGCCAGTGGATACAACAATTTCATGTGGGGTAAATACTTTGGGCAGAATTCTTAAAAANAAAAAAAAAAAAAAAAAAAAAAAAAAAAATCATGGTAACTATAATAAGCTTTATTTACATTAATCAACACACTGGTGTCCCATTAAAAGGTAGCGTTTTGTGCTGTGTGTCATAGGGTGTGTGTATGTGTGTGTGTGTGTGTGTGTGTGTGTGTGTGTATGTGTGTGTGTGT
>VXCM01001919.1:216419-223919 GCA_014773175.1 Lucifuga dentata
CCATTTTGCATGTTTGAGCCTAATATATTCAATTTTCATACACGTAACATTACTGGCAATCATTTCCCAAAGCATACTACTGGAACGGTGAATTTAAAAAAAATTTCCTACCTTCCAGACCATCATTGATTTCATTTCATTCTGGTACGCTATTAAAATCAAGTTGTTGATACTTGAAACATTCTTGGGATAGGTAATCCATCATCGTGAACAAGACGTGTATTCAGGATTTTTGTTCAAAGATATGTAATTTGAGCTTTTAAGTGCAATAAAAATTGTGGAGTGAATGTATGTCTCCACCGGGGAATATAGTCCCAAAAGAAGACCTGTGTTTATCAAAAAATTTAAACAACCATGACTTCATAAGGCTGCATAGCTATTAGCAGGCGAAACCTCGATTTTTTAAGGTGGATGTATCACTTGAATATTTGATTTTAAAAGATTAAGAAATTCTACAAAATATCAGGAAAGCTGAAATATGATTTTATCCTTTGGGAAATGATTATCAGTAACATTACATGTATGAAAATTGAATATATTAGGCTCAAACATGCAAAATGGCTGGTATGGTCCTTTAAATAAACTGGCTGATCAGCTGTCTGGGCTTATCTACCAAATTAATACAGTTTAAAATGTTGCCCAGATTTCATACAACTGAAATTTACCAGCATACTGAAAAAACGTCTTAATTTTTGCATGACTGTGTGTTTTATGAATCTTTTCCCCGACACGTAAATAAAGAAATACAATGGTTAACGCCTCTGTCAAGGCAAAGGCTAAAAGATGCCAGTAACAGGCATTTATAAATGAGAGAATGTGGTTGTGTGATTGTGTATTTGCCCTTGTTGACCCATTAAAGTCTGGCTAGGAACTTGAGGGGTCACTTTTCCAGTTGGAGGTTGGAAATTTGGAGTTCCAAGTGCAAGTCAAACACAACATTAGAATTTGGTAAAATGCAGCTATGACATATCTCCCCATGAAACTGTGGGATTAAATTAAAAAAAAAAAAAAACCCCTAATATTAGAATAACACAAAATTTGTCTTGGCTTGTTCGTTCTTGGTGGAGGTATGGAGCTCTAGCTTCAGCAAAGTTCTTTCCTTTTTTATGTTCATTTATGAATTTGCTAATGGCTTTACATGTTCCGGGGCACAGAGGAAAGGAGATCCTATCATCTTCCATTGTCTAAATGCTGGGATCTTATTTATACTCACATTTCTTCTTCTCTTCCACGGTAATATGTCTGATACCATAATGCAGCCTGCACAATAGCAGATCAACAAACAGGCATGCCACATAAATGTATTGAAGCTTAAGATGCAGAAACCTGGGTGCTAAATAAATATGAATTTCCAGAACATTGTCATTAAAAACATTTACTGAATATGCAGCTGTGGAATATTACCAGTTATTGATCCTTATTGATTTGGTGAGATGCTCAGTGCCAAGAGGTTCAAACTAGACATGATAGTGAGCTATTTCATGTACTGCTTCTTTTTATCAGACGAGTTATTGATCAGTTGGTGAAAAAAAAGTGATCGATGACTAAAAATGACCAGTAGTTCTGTTGATTTCACATCTTTACTGAGTCACAGTTTCAGCACATTTCACCAGCAAATGACAGAGGAGGAAAATAAAAATAAAACTATAAATCACCAAAAAAAAAAACCTAATTTGTAAAACCTTTTAACATCCAAACATGACTGTGGTTAAG
Organism: Lucifuga dentata; assembly: GCA_014773175.1. Taxonomy (NCBI): domain Eukaryota; kingdom Metazoa; phylum Chordata; class Actinopteri; order Ophidiiformes; family Bythitidae; genus Lucifuga; species Lucifuga dentata. Next base: position 218,133 of record VXCM01001919.1, read on the forward strand.
AATCTTCAATGTACAAAAAGACAGTGGAAGAGGATGACACGAAGATGAAGAGGGGTTTGACGATAGTTGACACAATTCACAGGTATTTCCTCTATATGAGAGGAATTTTCTCTTTCCTCTGGCGCCCCCAAGTGTTCATATACAACAGGATACATTCATGACTGAGGCAGAATCACCAGGAAAATACACATGTAGCAGCAACAAACAGCAGAGGCAACAGGACAACAGACTAGAGCAAATAAGAGGGACGAGACAGAATCCTTCCTGTCAGATGAATCAGTTGTGACCTTCGTGNCCCCCCAGTCATTTTAGGCTTTCTAGCATTTCAGCAGAATCACTTCTTCCTGTGTTCAATGTATTGCCAGGCAGCACAAACAGCAGGATCCATCGTTTTCCATGTGTTACATAATCTGGATTATTTTTTCCTCCTCCTTGTCTAAAAGCCACTCTAGATACTCCAGAGGTTAGCGGATCCGTGACATCACATATGTGTGTGACACGGCAACAGATTCCACTGATCCGTGTAGTCCAGATTTCATTTCAGTGCAAAGACAGTCTGAGAGACACAAAGAGCGAAAGAGGACAGAATGAGTGTTCCTCACCTCTCATTACCCAATTTTTCTCCCTGTTTGGGGACAGGAAGTTAGCCTTCACTTTCCTGTCTCCTTTCAGAGCCTGTGGCTGGCAGTGAAGAGCTAATACCCAACCTTTGACCTTCGCCCTTGACCCTAGCAGAGGTCAGAGACGTAGTCAAAATCCTTGAAGTAGTCCTGTTCTTTGCGGGAGAGGGTGCGGCGCTCGCGGGGCGGCGTGAGGGCAGGAGGCTCGGCTGTGAACTCCACGTCAAAGTTGCTGACATCCTCTTTTCCTCCGATGGTGGGGACAAATGGAGGTTTGACCTTCCTCTGAAGAAGCGTCTCCCAGTCCATTCCCTAAAGACATCCAAATGGCATGTACTTTTACAAGCAGCCTCTGAGTTTGCTGAAAACACGCACACTGGCAGGTTGAGAAAAGAAATGAGTTACAAAAACAACACTCACTCTGAAAAAGGGCTGTTTTTTGACGTCTTCTGCATCTCTTTCTCCAGATCCCAGGCGTCTTTCAGGATTCCTTCTCAACAACTACAGAGAAACAACAAAAAGTGGGACACAGAGAAGATGGACGCTGTAACACAAAAAGCAAGAACATTTAGTCAAGCTATCTGTGAATAATTTGCCACAATAACAGAATTCTCATAGATTTCAACTGTTTTCATTTTCTGCAGAAGTTTCAAGGACTCTGGCATACCACCAGGGGGCGCTCCAAGTACAGCCACTGCTGGAGACCATAGAGTTGATTCAACATTAAATACAGTGAAGAATATGGTGAAGCTAAGGTAGAGCTTACATTTGCACATATTACAATCAAAAATTAATGTGAAAAGCAAATATTATTGCAGATATTATTACAACTCCATAATAATATTGCATAAAAACTGCTTAATTATAAATTATGAGCAGAGAGGATAAACTAAAGAGCAAAATGGGATAATTTATATAGAAGTATGAGATGAGTTTTCATGTTGTGACAGAGGATAAGTGAGTGGCTTTTAATTTGTTAGGAACAGGAAGTGACAGCACAGTGGAGCGTTAACGGGCAAAGTCTCACCCGTCTCATGACGCCGATGGCCTCGGTGGACAGGAAGCGTGGATATCGCACTTCATCATTCACTATGCTGTCAAAGACCTCCTCCTCATCGTCACCTGGGAACGGAGACTGAAACAAACAAGCACTATTGTGCATTATTTCACATTCTGTTACTATGATCCCAGCATCAAATCTGTTCATATACCACTTATTGTATTATATATGTATCCCCGGCCACTTAGTATTATAATAAAGCAAAACTCAAGATTAAATTTCCCATAAAACTCATAGCTTGTGTCCCCCACACTTTCCTTGACATTTCCCCATATGCCCCAGTTTCTTTTTTTTTTTCCACTTTGATTCCTCATGTTATCTGTCATTACAAGAAACTCCAAAACTAACTGTGTTAGAGGAATAAAAAAAATTCCAGTATGTGCCTTAAATCAGTGAAAGAGGAGGACTAACTTAAGGCAGGAGGTGTCTGAAGAACATGTAATGTATCTCCATCCTCACCTCTCCCACTAGCATTTCATAAATGAGCACACCAAGCCCCCACCAGTCCACCGCTCTGGTGTACGATGTGTCTGTCAGCACCTCTGGTGCCAGAAACTCAGGGGTCCCACAGAACGTGCTGGTCCTGTCCCCGTAGCCCATGCCTTAAAAAGGGAGAGAGGAATGAGTGATGAGAAAAGCGAGAGAAGAAAAGATGAGGAAACCGCTACAGTGAGACAAAAAGAACTGAGAGAAAGGCACCCCTAAGGGTGCTGACCAACCCGCTGTCCCCCTCCAACTGACTAACCTTTACAAATCTGATAAATGCATTTAAGGCAGATATAAAATTAATTTAAGGCGGATCTGAAATTAATTTAAGGCGCCACTGGCCATGGCATTACATGACACTTGCAAGACTTCCGTTAACTCTTAACGGATTACTTAATTCTTCTTCTTCTTCTTCTTCTTCTTCTTCTTCTTCTTCTTCTTCTTCTTCTTCTNCGGATTACTTAATTCTTCTTCTTCTTCTTCTTCTTCTTCTTCTTCTTCTTCTTCTTCTTCTTCTTCTGTCCTTTTGCTGCCATTGGGCACAAAATGCCTTCACAGTACATCTCCAACACAATCTATCCGTTGCCATCTATCATTCTGGCTCTTCATTCCACTTGTCTCTTGGCTTTTCCTTCTGATGATCCTGACTGGCCCTCTGCAGCCCTGCCAGAGTTCCTATTAGCCAGGGTGTTCAGGGTTCTTGACTGGGGTGCCACTGTATTTCTGGTTGTCCACTACTTTCCTGTTGCCCACCTCCCACGCCGAGGATGTAAGCAGTTCGGAAGACTTCTTATTCTCCAGCTTCTTATTTGAACTTTTCAGTCTGCCTTAAATGTGGCATAATGCCTGTAGAGGGCGCTGTTAAGTCATTTTCAACATGATTTCTGCAGAAAATATACACTGTACTGTAGAGCCTTTTGTGCCCCCCCTCCNCCCCAAAAAAAAAATCTCCAACAGGTGGCACTATTTGAGAATGATGATATTTAGAATTTTATTTATTTTTTTATTTGTACTGTTTTATTTACCTACAGAAAACACTGAATATTGTAAATGTCACTTTATGTTAATGTGCTTTTCCTCATGTAACGAAGCTGTACATGTATAAATATAAATAAATCAGGGATGCGTACCTTCTTTGCAGAGACCAAAATCTGCTATCTTCACAAAGCCCTCGGTGTCGAGGAGGAGATTGTCCAATTTAAGATCCCTGAGAAAGTGAAGGAGAGTAAGCCATGTAAAATCATTGAGCACACTTATGGTGATAATGCATGATGATGAAAGCTGTAAAATGAGAGGGGAACGCATCAAAGTGCTCACCGATACACAATCTTATGGTTATGAAGGAACTGCAGACCCAAAACCACACAAGCTGAGTAAAACCTGTAAAGAAGACAAACAGAAGACAGGAAGATGATCGATGGAGGATTAATTTTAACCAGACATTCATGGAACATGACACTTTCCAGAGATTTAGCTTCCAGGTACATGTTACATCTCTTTAACATGCTTGGCAGACGACTCACACAGCGCGTGGCTCAGCAAAGACGTCGGCGTGGATGTGCATCATCAGATCTCCTCCTGCCGTGTACTCCATGACAAAACACACGTGTTCTGGCGTCTGGAAACATGCGAACAGATTGACCAGGAAAGGGTGGTGGGAAGCATTGACGAACTCGAAGATGCGCTTCTCACACATCAAACTGGAGGGAGACACACACACACACACACATTAGAAGGTATAATTATGAGGTGTTGTTGTGCAGCAGTCTTCGGTTAAGATGGCATACCTTTCCACTTCGTCCCGTGCGACAATGTCTCCCTTTTTCAGGGCTTTGATGGCATACAGGCTTGCGGTCNTCCACTTCGTCCCGTGCGACAATGTCTCCCTTTTTCAGGGCTTTGATGGCATACAGGCTTGCGGTCCTCTTGTACTCTGACAGTAAAACCTGAAGAATCCAACAGAAGTTTGATTAATGAGGGTTCTGAACAGATCTGTGGTAAGTTATTCTGAACCTGGTACTGTCTGTGGTGATGAACACCATCCTAAACAATGTGTTATAGAGGCTATAACAGGATAGATATGTATAAAGGGTAAGAGAAAAACCTAGGGTATATTTATGATTTCAACACTTAACATCCCACGACAACCTATTTTAGGCCTGCAGGTCTGAGCTCTAAACTGGGAGCAGATGTGGATATTATGTCAAAAAATTAAGTGCAAAAGATGCCTCACAGTGTAGACCTCAGCATAATATGAAGCACAAATTTAATTTAAGTTAAAAAAAAACACAACAGCATCAAATATAACACAAATATAGCTGGTCCTCATTAGGGCTTCAAAGTCCACACTGTCCAAAATATCATCATTAACATTCATAAGGTGAGTCGTTGTGTGTAACATGTCTTCAGACTGCTCAGGGAAAAAATCCTCTCGCCGAGTTGAAATGGGGAGATACGGGCAGGGCTTCTTGGGGGTTTCAGCTTATTTGAAAATAAGCCGTGTTTCTGGACGGAGTTTTGACCCTGTTTGGCAACAAAGGGAGAATCACCAAAGACGTCTCTAAGCATATTCAGCTGGAGCTCCAGTCAGGCTTCCAAAGTTGTACTTTCGAAGCCATTTTTACTGCATTATAGCTATTACAGACAGTGACAATGGTAAGAGGTGGAGAGGCCCCTTAGCATGGAGCTAGAGACGTTGAGATTAACTGTTTCTACTATTAATTACACTTATAAAACATCACAGTGTCTAAACCGTAAGGATTCATAAGCGACAGTTTAGAAACCATAAGAAAAAAAGTCTCTGGGTTCACGTGGGGAAAAAGATAAACTGAGTCTTTTCTCAGAGCGTCGAAAAACTCCTCATGTTACTGTGTGTGTGTGTGTGTGTGTGTGTGTGTGTGTGTGTGTGTAGGCTGCCTCACGCTGCTCCTGTGTGTGTTAGCTGCAGCTACAAACTACTTTAAGTTTAGCACAAGAGAGAGGGAGTGGACACCCAGACCGTATATCCACTGAAAAATGCATTAACTCAGTAGCGTGGGAGCATTTAGTGCATCTTTAAAATAAACAGGGTGTAATTCAGGAAGACGGAGATCCTTTACGTTAATTTCCTGTGAGGAAAAACAAGGCACGAGTACCTTCCCAAAGTGGCCTCGGCCCAGCACCGCAACCAGCTTGAAGTCCTGCAGGCAAAGAGGGCCTCTGCTTGGTCTGAGAGAGAGAGAGAGAGAGAGAGAGAGAGAGAGAGAGAGAGAGAGATTATGAGCAGATTATAGGCAGTTCATGCAACGTAACGTCATGAAATGCAGAATATCTCATCTACCCACCAGTACTAAACATGCAGCATTCATGTAAAGCAGCGGTTCTTAAACACTTTGAACCAATTTACCGTCAGACCATCAAAGTACCACCTCACCAACAAGCCCCGACTCCAAACCTCGTGTACACCTGTACTTCAGTACAGTATTTTACACTATTAGTGCAAAAAGCGCCTTAGTATGTTTACATGCACTTTAACACTTAAATTCTACTCCGATTAAGATAATAAATTAAGATTTTTTTATTCAAGCATGGTGCAAATACCAAAATTATATTGATTTCAGGATACATGGACGTTCAGTTATT
>VXCM01001919.1:228919-233795 GCA_014773175.1 Lucifuga dentata
TGATAAACACAAGTTTTCTTTTGGGACTATATTCCCTGGTGGTGTCATACATTCACTCCATGATTTTTATTGCACTTAAACACTAAAATTGCACAACTTCGAAAAAAAAACCTGAATACATGTCTTATTAGCGATGATGGATTACCTATCTGAAGCATGTTTCAAGTATCAACAAGTTGATTTTAATACCAGAATGAACTGAAACCAATGGTTGTCTGGAAGGTAGGAAAAAATTTTTTAATTCACTGTTCAGTAGCATGCTTTGGGAAATGATTGTCAGTAACGTTATGTGTATGAAAATTGCATATATTATATGCTCAACCATGCAAAATGGTGGTATGGTCCTTTAATCATAGAACAGTCAGTTCAGAGTATCGTGCATGTAAATGTCGTGGGTGTAAGCCACGAGGATGTAACCCTCTCTTTGTGTTATATTATCTGTGGTGTCTTACTCTCTCCAGTTCCACAGTGAAGGTTTGGTCCCAGGACTGCTCTCCCACCGTCTTCCAACCGGTCTGACCCACGACGGTGTTCTCCAGCTTCAGCACGGCACTCACATCCGCTGAATAACACACACACACATGCATTGTGTAAAATGAGCATGATTGAAAACCTGCAGGACTGGGGCTCAGTGAGGAGGACTGGGTTGGAGACCTCAGTTCTACTGCATATGAACTGAACCTTAAAGGACCATACCACCCATTTGTATGTTTGAGCCTAATATGTTAAATTTTCATACATGTAAGGTTACTGACCATCATTTCCCAAAGGATAAAACCATATTTCACTTTCCTGATATTTTGCAAAATCTCTTAATCTTTCAAAATCAAATATTCAAGCGATATACCCACCTTAAAAATCCATGTTTTTCCTGCTAATAGTTATGCAAAATTATGAAGTCACAGTCATTTAAAATTTTCCATAAACACAGGTCTTCTTTTGGGACTATATTTCCTGGTGGAGACATACATTCACTCCACGCTTTTTANAACACAGGTCTTCTTTTGGGACTATATTTCCTGGTGGAGACATACATTCACTCCACGCTTTTTATTTCACTTAAACATTAAAATTACGTAATTTTGAAAAAACCTGAACATATGTCTTGTTCACGATAATGGATTACCTACCCCAGTATCAACAAATTGATTTTAATAGCGTAGCAGAAATAACTGAAATCCATGGCGGTTTGGAAGGTAGGAAACTTTTTTTTTTTTAACTCACCGTTCCATGATGCTTTGGAAATGATTGTCAGTAACCTTACGTGTTAAAATTGAATATATTAGGCTCAAACATGCAAAATGGGTGGTATGGTCCTTCAAAGCTGGTCTCAGATGTCATCATAGATTGACAGTTCATGCTGAGTATAATAATTTGTTTGAATGATCCAAAATTTCTTGAGATAAATGTTGGATTTTGTAGAACTAGTCAGCATGCACATAGCAGATGTCTCAGGGTTTTATAAAAAGTGGACCACAAAAAAAAGCCTCTATCATTAAAAAATACACTTACAGGAGAGTTCGTCGTTCTTGGCGGGAATTTTGAGGCTCATGCTGCTGCTGCTACGACCGTACAGGCCACTCAGTTTAAAGGAGGAGCGTCCATCTCCTGGAGAATAAGAAGGAAGAACCACTGGTGTCCCTTTGCTCCGGCCTGGGACGACCTCCAGCAGCCCCACGCAGCCCAGCAAACGCACTTGAAGACTACCTACGAGCAGAAAAAATCTCCTCAAAGTCAAATCAAATTGATAAGAGACATCATTCAAAATTTCCACCGATCATGACAATAAACTGACCATGATCAAAACAGAGACACTTCTGTGATTCTGGTGTTTACCTGTGAGCGGCGAGGGCTTACACAGCGTGCTGTACTGGTTGTGGACATAGGGGGTGCTGTGGCGGGAGCTGAAAGCTGAGGAGGATGCCAGGACCAGCTCCTCCTTGATGAGACAGGCTTTGGGATGATCCTCAGGGAGCTCCAGCAGCTTCCGCTCCAGAGAACACCTGAGCAAGTCCAGACGCTGCGATGACTCACTGAGACCACACTGAGCCTGCAGAGAAAACAGGAGGAAATTTCATGTAAAGCTTGTTTGGACCAGTCTAAGTCCTGGATGCCAAAAAGGATGAGAGACACATGAAAAAGATACATGATTTCTCCTGAGTGTCTTTATTTATTTTTTTAGTTTTTGTTTGTTTGCCTGTTAATAGTTATGCAGCCTTAAGAAGACACAGTCATTTAAATTTTTCCATAAACGCAGGTCTTCTTTTGGGACTATATTCCCTGGTGGAGACACACATTCACTCCATGCTTTTTATTGCCTTAAATGCTAAAATTACATAACTTCAAAAAAATCCTGAATATACTGTATGTCTTGTTGGCGATGATGGATTACCTATCCCAAGAACGTTTCAAGATTTTAATAGCATACCAGAATGCACTGAAACCAATGGCAGCCTGGAAGGTAGGAAAAACATTTTAATTCCCTGTTCCAGTAGTATGTTTTGGGAAATGATTGTCAGTAACTTTACGTGTATGAAAATTGAATATATTAANGTTCCAGTAGTATGTTTTGGGAAATGATTGTCAGTAACTTTACGTGTATGAAAATTGAATATATTAAGCTCAAACATGCACGATCGCCAGTATGGTCCTTTAATGTGATCGTTATTGGTGATTTATATATATACTTCTGATTGGACTGACCTAATGGTTAAATAATCAGTTTAAAATAGCAGAATCAAAACAAACAAACAAACAAACAAAAAAACAAAACAAATATAACTATAACTACTGGTAAATTTACAGCAGTGTCTGATGTAAAAGAAAAAAGTGTATAATTTTTTTGTGATCATCTCTCCGTTGTCTGACCTCAGCCATGGCCTTCTTGTCTTGGACCTTTCCTGCACCCAGCAGTCGTAGCATGTTCTTGGCTCCCTCAGCCATGGCGTGCTCCACGCGGTAGTGATGCCACAGCTCCTCCACACGCAGCTCCACGCCACACAGGTCCGGCTTACCTGTGACACACATCAGGTTTACTCATCGGGCCGTACTCTCAGGTTTAAGAAAATCAAAACATGCAAACCAAGTTGCTGAACGTACAGCAACAGCAGCGATTTAATATGATCCTTTGTTAATTTTAAATCATCTTATGAAGTGACAGCTGAGAGATAAAGTATGTCAGTGTGACATTTTGAGACGAGATGAAAATATTGATATTTTTAAAAGTAGATTTAAAATCCATCTGTTCAGCCTGGCTTTCATGTAGTGTTTTATAATTTTATAGTATCTTATTGTTTTAACTAATCACTTTTATTTTTTTCTTAGTGTTTATCACTGCTTTTATTTCCTATTATTTTGATGTACATTAGTCTCACATTCTGTTTTTAATACTTCTGAAATTTGGTAAGTGACCTGTAAAACACTTTGAGTTGCACTGACTTGTATGAAAGATGCAAATAAAGTTTGATTGATTGATTGATTTTGGAAACTAATAATTGATTATTTTACAAAACATTTTGGGTTTTTTTGTGACACTTCAAGTGAAACATATAATTAACTGTGACATTTTACATGAAAAGTGTTTTTGCTTAGTTCACAAAAGTAAAAAAAAGTATAATGTATGTTGTAAAAGGTACATTGTTTATATACACACTTACACATGAACATTGGATATTTGTGTATTTAATATGTGATTAATGCCACTTTCATGGAAATTTTATACAACAGTAAAATTATACTGTATGTGCTTTTGTATAAGTTTTCTAATGATATAATATGTGGCATTAAACATCCATAACCAAAAATATGAATATACAAACATTAAATATTCATACACAAAGTGTGTAAATCGTACATCATATAACACACTATGTATTACTGTTTCCTTTTTTTTTTAAAAAGTGAATTGGTAGAGCACAAAGACATAAGAAAGCGTTTACAGGTTAGCAGTTGCATGTGTATATATATATTTTTGTCATCTTTCTGTATGAGTGTGTGTGTAGAAGAATTGAGATAAAACAGAAATCCATTAGCAGTATGTGGCTAAACCTGTCAGGTTGCTGCTCAGTTTGACACTCACTGCTTTGCTTTTTATTTCCCTGCTTTCTTCACTTTCATTTTCCTGTTTCCTTCCACTTCACCTTGTTGTCTTCTCTGACTGTGTCCTTTCAGTCTCTCGCCCTTCCTGACACCCTACATCTGTCCTGCCTCTCTAACCTCTGCTAAATGAGGCATGGATTTTAGTTGTTGGGCAACATCAAGGGGAAGTGGGAACATCAATAAGAGAGTGAGGGGGCTGTAATGGACAATACGTGTGTGTTTGTGTGTTTGTGTGTTTGTGTGTGTGTGAGAGTGGGTGTGTTTAACCGGAAGACTGTACACTGTGAAGTTCTGAAGCAGGAATCAATGCAGTCCCATCCTCTTCATAAAAAATGCAACGCTTATAAGCCGGCAGACTGACAGGTGGGATGAAAGAGCATTTGAGAGACGATGGAGGACAAAATAAAAACAGGATCGGTACCTTGGTTGTCCTCAGACTGCTCCGTGGCCTGCATGGCCTTTCGAACCTGCATGCGGATGATGTCGATCTTTGTCTTGCTGTCTTGCAGCATCTGTTGAGCGGTCTGGAGGAGCTTCTTGTCCTGTGTGGAGACATCATGGAAAAGTCACATACGGTAGCGCAAAAGACACATGGCGGCATATTTGCTTGATATCATCTTCAGTGAATCAGAAGAACTCAAACCCATGTCTCAGAAGTCCACTTATTAAATTTCCACAGTGTGTCAGATCCAGGACTGGTGGATTAAGAGAGTGATCTTCTTCTTCTTTTCCTTTTGGCTTTCCCTTCAGGGGTCACCACAGCGAATCATCTGCCTCC
>VXCM01001920.1:0-36868 GCA_014773175.1 Lucifuga dentata
TCACTCCAGAGTATATGTGTGTGTGTGTGTGTGTGTGTGTGTAGATATACAACATCTACACACAGATAAATATAGATATCAAGTCGGAAGTTCCATGGTTCCAACCGGATATGACTGTAGTACGACGTCTTAGCAAGACAATTTATCTCTGCTGCAAGCTGTAAACAGGGACAGAAGCGACCTAAATAACGTTGTTTTTAAAGGTGTGTCGAGAGTAAAACTGTTAAATACAAAGGCAAAATGGAAGACGACATACTAACTACGCTGAAAATACTGATAATAGGAGAAAGCGGCGTTGGAAAGTCCAGGTATGTTAAAGTCATCTAGCAGAAAATGATGTCGTGTACAACAAGGTTAGCTAGCTAGCCAGTTTAGCAGCTAAACCTCCGGGTTAAAGTTTGGTATAAAGATAATGTCGCCTTTCAAAAGAGTGGAAGGGATTGAGTTGTGATAGCCCTCTACTAAATAAGAGTCAGTTCGTGTTGTCTGGCAAAATATAAGCTTTGTATTGTGATAGCTGTGTAGCTAACTTTAGCTAGCTGTCATTGTCTGACATCATCTTTGTTCACGTCTGACACAGTTGAAGATGTTGCAATCAACAGACCAATACTTTGCTCTGTCTTCATAGTGAATTATCAGATTTTAGCGAGTAAATGTTACTGTAAACACTAAGTAGTCTGGTAGGTAATTTGACAAAGATACTCGAAACATTTCCCAGTTTCTAAAAAATGACTGTTCACTGTGTTTCTAATTCAGGTGAAATCACCTTCCAGCTGATAATAAGTAGATTAGTTGTATTATCACAGGATGGGTTACTAGTTATGTTGACATTATTATTATGGCATTTCTTAACTAATGAGGTTATCTCGAGTAATTTTGTCTTCTCTATAATAACTTTAAAAGGATGTACTTTTACATGTCTGTTGGTATTTTTGTCATCAAATGTGTTTGTTGCAACCACCATCAGCCTAATATAAAGCAAAGGAGAGATAATGTTTTAACCTCAGTCTGCCTTTGCCAACAGCCTGGATAAGTTTGTTTCTTTTATACCCATGACTGTACATATGTCATCATCTTTGTTCACGTCTGACACAGTTAGTTGAAGATGTTGCAATCAACAGACCAATAATTTACTCTGTGGTAAATTATCAGATTTTAGCAAGTAAATGTTACTGTCAGTACTAATAGTCTCTCTGATTTTATACACACACACACACACACACACACATATATACATATATCCCACCACAGCCAAGACTGCTTTAAAGGATCCTGACAGTCAGCTTGAACCATGAACAATCACATCTGCATCATATATACTTAAGCTTTTTGTAAACCCTTGAGAAATGTCTGACAATTAATCATCCCCCAGTTCTCAATTTCTCAATAACTACAGCATGAACCACAGCAGGACGTAGGTCTTGTTGTGTACTAATTAAGCCTCACTCTGGGATGGAATATAAAATAATTTGAGACACTGCCTTTTGTTGTGCACTGGCCAACCAGGATGTGAATAATAATCTCAGATATTTGCACTAATCCATTCTCACGTCAGAGAATGTCAGCAGCAAATGTTTCCGCTGTCTTAATTTTGGGTTTATTGTATGTTAATCCGTTTTTGGCTCTTGTTGACATTATTGGTGTTTGGATAAATTGCTGATTATAGTATCCAACTTAAATATTAACGGGCCTGTGGTTGTTTTAGTTAGTACGTAGAAATGAATTTAATCCTGGTAGTTTGATTATTGTAATGGCAGGTAAGCTGATTAATGAGTTAATTCGAACATCATAACACAGACGTACGGTTGATAATTTTTCCACAAAACAGAAAAATAAGCCAGTCATGTAAGCCAAGGGCAGCGTTTCCAGAATGTAATTTTGTATTATTAAATAGGCTTTTGTTTCATACAATAAACAAATTTAGCCTATGATTAAATTCAGATGTGTGGATCATCTTGAGCCTCTTGTTCTATTGTCAAGCAGTTCCACCGTCTAAACAAATTTTTGAACAGCATACACACATTTAATTTGTTTCCCTGCAATCTGTAGATTCCCCTCGAGGGTGAGACGTCTACCTGGCAAGCAATACGCGAGTTTCATTTTACCCGAGCAGAGTATTCTGGTTAACTTGGCTGACTTGCAGCAAAGCTAATTGGTTGCGTGGACTTGAAATGATGAACATTCATTAACTCCAGCATTCGTATCAGTGGCTCATAAGGAAAAATTAGAGCATTAGGCTCGGGTCAGAGAAAATAAGTGAATTCTATTCTGCATTCTGTTCTCATCATCGGTGCTGTGATTAAGGCCTTTGCACTTGATTAGTCATAGTTAAGAAATGAACCCTGTCCTCCATGTCACAATCTAGCAGTGATGTCATCTGCTGCATGTCTTTGTAATGCAGAGAAGAATGTGATCAATTACAAAGGTCTGGTGCAGGTTATTTGATCTAGGAAATTCAAATTGCTCATCCTTAGTAGAACAGATTTACACAGTACTGAAAATTAATCATCTGTGTGTTCCGCTGTGTTTGTTGCTGGTTCTTAATGTTGTCTTCTTTATAATAATCTGCTTATTTCCATATTTCTGTCAACAGTCTTCTGCTGAGATTCACAGACGACACGTTTGATCCAGAACAAGCAGCAACAATAGGTAAGTAACAGCAGTAGGCTTAATTAATATGAAAAATGAAAGGAGAGAAGGCTTTGTGTACTACATACTCAAAAATGACCCACACACCGTTTATGGTAAAAACATGCTGGCCTGGAAGCATGACGGATAAATATGAGAAACATGTTTTGCTTATTCAGGTTCATGACAGGCAGTGAAAAACAGATGCCAAGTTGAAAACATTTCAGCTCGATCACCATTTGTTAGGTATTTATTGGGGGAATTTTTTTTTTTTTTAATTTACTGTTTCAGTATTATATTTTGGGAAATGGTTGTCAGTCACATGATGTCTGTACAGGTTGTATTTGTTGGGCTCAAACATGCAAAATCATATGGTCCTTTAAAAGAAAACAAAAAAAAAAAAAAANAAAAAAAAAAAAACAAAATTGCTCTCCCTTTACATGAATGCATCACCCATGTAACACACCAGAGCTCACACTGATGCTTATTCTGCCTGAGAATAACAGAATTCAGCTAAAGGACCATACCATCCATTTTGCATGTTTGAGCCTAATATATTCAATTTTCATACGTTACATTACNAAAGGACCATACCATCCATTTTGCATGTTTGAGCCTAATATATTCAATTTTCATACGTTACATTACAATCATTTCCCAAAGGACAAAACCATATTTCAGCTTTCCCGATATTTTGCAAAATCTCTCAATCTTTCAAAATCAAATATTCAAGCAATACACCCACCTTAAAAATCCATGTTTTGCCTGCTAATAGTTCGGCAGCCTTATGAAGACACGGTCGTTTAAATTTTTAGATAAACACAGGTCTTCTTTTAGGACTATATTCCCTGGTGGAGACATACATTCATGCTTTTTGTTGTGTGTACACGCTAAAATTATGAAACTTCAAAAAAACTGAATACACGTCTTGTTGGTGATGATGGATTACCTATCCCAAGAACGTTTCAAGTATCAACAAGTTGATTTTTAATAGCGTACCAGAATGAACTGAAAACAATGGCAGTTTGGAAGGTAGGAAAAACATTTTTAATTCACCGTTCCAGTAGTATGATTGGGAAATGATTGTTAGATGTATGAAAATTTATTAGACTCAAACATACAAAATGGCTGGAAGTCAACAAAAACACCTTCAGTAAAGCAAAAACCGGAAACGTTGCTTTCATTTCACTGTCCTGAACTGACAAATGTGTTTCAGGACAGAAACAGGCTGAATATGCAGACATCATGTGTTAATACATATGAAATGCAAAGAATGTAAAAAATGGATAAAAATCCAGCGTTTTTTTTTTTTCCCTAGTGGAACAAATTGGAAGATGAGATCATAGCGCAGAGATTCGGGCTGTGAGGACATCTGGTCAGAAAACGTGTGAGCATTTTGCAAGCTGCACGTCAAAGTCGACACTTTGAGCGGACACACAACTATTTGATTTATTTTAAATGTAAGGGAGTGTGAAATAAAGCTTAGACCAGCTATTCATCTCATCTCTGATGACCTAAATAATGGAAATACTTCTGGCAAGCAGAGTTTCTCATCTGCAAATGCTATCAGATCTTTAAATGGTAATAAACATTTGATGCATCGAGGACACCTGCTGTGTTTTCAGGAAGCCTTGAGTCTTTATGTACCTGATGGGCTAACAGGCTAACGACCGGTTAGCATTCAGTAGCTTAAGATTCATAGTCTTTGTGCAGAAGGATTTTTTTCAGGCCCACATGCGATTTTTGCGGAGAGCTTGAAGCTCATAATGCTTTAATTAAAAAAAAAAAAAACAAAAAAAACACCAGTCCCCACAGCATCTTTTTTTGTTTTGTTTTGTTTGTCAGAAGTAATTAAATACTTTCTGGACTTTCATTTGCCTCTTGAGTCTACTTCCTACCTAGCTGCACGTCCCTACACCTCCATTTGTAGACAATTTGTCCTATTGTCTCAAGAGATGCTTTTTTTTTTTTTTTTTTTTTTTTAAAAGTCTTTTCCCCTAAAATTCTTCTTCTGAGGTCCTTCTGAAATTCGTTTTAATCGGGTCCCTGGTTCACGAGTCTGTCAGTAACCAGACTTTGTGCCTTTTTGTAAGGCAGAACACCACCATCACCCATACCCACACCACCCACATCTCCAATCTCATATCATAGTTGACTCCAGTTAGCTGATTCATTGTTTCCCGTGTTGCTATTTCTTTATCACCACTTTAATTATCATGCTTTTGGTGAAAATCAGACCACATTTGATGAGAAATTGTTGCAGAAATCCAAGGAACCCAAAGAATTCAAGAGTTCACTAACCTTTTCTTGCCACTACAGTGTGTGTATGTGTGTGTGTCTCTGTGTGTGTACACGCCCCTTTTCTCTCCTCCTGTTTTGGCTCTGACTTGACCCCACCTCTTCCTCATTCTCAGATATAAAAACAAGCCCATCACAAGTGCACATTCTGCCTGGTAAATCAGGTTAAAACTCTGGCCAACATGTCAGCCAGTCGCTGCACAAAAGCAGCAGGGATTTATGTGTCGCAGGAAAGGGGAACAACATTGTTATTTTGATGTAAATGTCCGTCCCTGTGGGGCCAGACGGCGCTTTAAGGGTGAATCATGGCTCTTGGTGAGCCGTTTCACAGGTAATGAATTATTTTTCCACAAAGACCTGATGCCGTTTTTTTCACATTAGGACACTGAAACACAGAGTTCCTTTGAATAGTAACGCCACACTTTAAATACGGGACATGGGGCGGGCATGGTGAATATGTGGGGTTAGTGGGAGTCCGGAGGCGTATTTATGCTTTTATAGAGCCCTCCACTAATATTGGTGCCCTTGGCAACCCTCCCAGATGACTCGTGGTTATGTAGGTGGCATCTGATCGTAGCTGAGACCCAACTAACGTCTGTGATCCTCCAGCTGTGATCCTCTGAGATTCTTTGGCCACTCTAACCATCATCCTCCCTGTGCGTGGAGTCAATATAAACACACGCCTTCTTCCAGGCTGATTCTTAAAGGACCATACAGGTGATTGTGCATGTTTGAGCCCATTATACTATACAACCTGCATACATGCTACAACCAATTTTTAAAACATTTGAAAAAATAAGAGGAAAACTAAAATAGGCTTTCTATTTTAGTTTTCCTCTTATTTTTTCAAATCCCCTAATCTTTTTAAATCAAATGTTCAGGTGACACACCCGCCTTAAAATTCAATGTTTCACCTTCTAACACTTATACATGATTGTAGAAGGCACGGTCATTTTAATTTCTCAGTAAAAGCTGTCTTGTTCTGGGACTATATTTTCTGGCGGAGATATACATTGTCTTCTGTGCAGCTCTGTGTTTGACTGTTTAAATAAAGTTACTTTGACAAAGCAAAACTAATAGACATCATATTCACTGTGATGAGTTACGTATCTCAAGCGTGTTCCAAGTCTCTACAAGTAGATTTTAACAGTGTACTGGAATGAACTGAAGCCAATGACAGTCTGGAAGGTAGGAAACAAAATTCTCAAACTTACCACTAAAGTAGTAGATACAAAGAAATGGTTGTCAGTAACATGTATGTGGATTGTATATATTGGGCTCAAACATGTATGTTTGCTGGTATGGTCCTTTCATCTCCAAGTGCTTTAAGCTTATTAATTGTTGCCCTGATGGTGGAAATGGACATTTTTAAACATTTAGCTTCTTTCTTAGAGCCATTTCCTGATTTGTGTGGCTCAACAACCTTTTGGCCCTACGTCATTACCGTGTTGCTGGTTTTCCCCATTGTGATGGATGACTGAGGAATTTGGCCCGTGTGTCACCTCATGTTTATTCCCCAGTGAAACAGGAAGTCATGGCTGACCATTTAAGTGTTTCTAATCACTCAGCGGAGCTTAAAAACTTGAAATATGAAATATACTTCAGTTAGATTTTACTTGTAAGACTTTCCAGGTGTGCAAATAATTCTGTCCACATATATTTGAAAATATATAGTTGTTTCAATTATTTTACTTCAATTAAAAATTATATTTTTGTTAATATTTTGAATGAAAGGTCAACGGGATAAATAAATTTTTTTCACAACCCATTTTGCTTTTATTTGCCAAGGGTGCCAATATTAGTGGAGGATGCTGTACATTTCATCATTGATAATTATCATCTGTTGCCATGATACGATGTTCTTGTCAGCAATTGGAATCTGTAAGTGTCGTCACAGCTGGACTGAAGCAGGAAGAGGTTGTCATGACAATATGAGTGATTGACTGGAATATGTGTCTTTTTGTGTTTTTTCTTTAGGTGTTGACTTCAAAGTGAAGACCATTTCTGTGGATGGCAACAAGGCAAAGTTGGCAATATGGGTGAGCGACAAACTCAGTAATGACTGCGAGATGAAAACCATCAGGAAAAAGTCATGAATTATGATTTTTTGTTGTTAAAGCAGAGAAGTTACCAATAAATCTTTCCCATAAAGCGTCTACCACTAATGTTAGCAAGCTTGGTAAATAAAGGCAAAATGGGCTGTGAAAAAAAAAGTCTTTATTGTTTATCCTCTTGATCTTTCATTCAAAATATTAACAAAAATATAACCTAAAGTAAAATAATTGAAAGGAAAAAGGAATTCTTATCATGAAACAAGCATTTTTCTCAGTCGGCCTGGTGGCATCTGATCGTAGTTTTGGAAGACTTTATACATCTACAATGTTCTTGGAGATTCTTTGTCCACTTGAACCATCAGTGGGGTCAATATACACACATCCCCTTCCAGGCCCATTGAGAAAAAAACATTTATTTCATGGTAAGATTTTTTTTTCTTTCCCATTATTTTACATTAATTAAAAGTTATATTTTTGTAAATTTGTAAATGAAAGATTAAGAGGAGAAACACAAAGACATTTTTTCACACCTCATTTTGCTTTTATTTACTGAGGGTGCCAATATTAGTGGGAGAACGCTGTATCTCCAGTCTGTCCATTCCCTCAAATGCCCACAAGATGGCACTTTAGTAACAGCCTTTTTGCCTGCACATGCAATCGGGGACAAAGAGGAAGCCGGCGGTGTTGTTTATGTCCGTCTGCTCTGGTTTTCCTTCTGTCTGAGCCTCCGGTGTTTCGCTCAGGATGTATGAAACGGTGCTGCTTGTGTTTCGCAGGACACGGCGGGCCAGGAGCGCTTCCGAACCCTGACGCCCAGCTACTACCGCGGAGCCCAGGGAGTCATCCTGGGTAAGCCAAGCTGAAGATGCCATCACTGTTCAAGTGTGTGTGTGTGTGCATGTGTGTGTGGGTGTGTCATTCACTGCAGAGTTGACCCAGTCAGGCTCCTGGTTGTAAAGAAAGTGATGACTTTTCATCATGTGACCTACACGAACACACACTCCTACGTCTCTCTCTCTCTCTCTGGAAGTTAGCTTATACCCTCAGGACTTATGGACGTGCATATATGTTCACACACACACACACACAGAAACCGAGTGAAAATTCTTAATACTAAAGCAGACATCCTCTGCAGCCCACGGTTTGTGAAGCTCTCATGGACATAGAAACAGACTTGGACTCTCAGTACGAAGCAGTCTAAAAATTTGAGCCTCTTTGTTTTGTGTCATTACTCGATAGTGATGCACTTTATTTTTTAAAGTTATTTTTTGTGTTTTATTTTTGTTCTCGTTTCGTTATTCCAATCGGTACATAACAGCTGGCTTTATTCATGGAGAATTAGGTCGGGTGATTTTCTGCAAAAAAAAAAAAAAATCAAACATTTTGTAAAACTCACTTTTTTTTATTTGCTGGTTTATATCTTCCTTTAGTTTCACTATTTTTATATGTTTGTAATTTTCTCTTTCCTCACCTGCGGCTGTTATTGCTCATCTGGACGTTTGAGGAGAGGGAATCTCTCTTTGAATTGCATCTCCCAAGGTTTCTTCCATTTTTTTGCCTTATATTATAAGGTTTTTTCAGGAGGTCTTCCTTGTCTTCATAGAGGGTTTGGGCTGGGTCAAAAGCTGTTAATGTGCGGGTCTGTATGTGATATTAGGTTATACAAATACACTTGACTTTTTCTATACTAAAAAAAAAAGTCCTTTACAGTGATTAAAGATGATCATGCAGTTTGTGACAATTTCTCTTTTCAGATGTACGATGTGTCCGAGTATATTTGGTGTCATTTTGAGATTTTTTTATTTTTTTTTTCCCCCCTCCCCTCACAGTCTATGATGTGACACGACGGGAAACTTTCACCAAGCTTGACAATTGGCTCAATGAGCTGGAGACATATTGTACGAGGAACGACCTGGTGAAAATGCTCGTAGGAAACAAAATCGATAAGGTGAGTTTTGTCATTGTTTAAAATATTTATGTTCTGGCTTGTGTTAAATGAAAGTGGAATTACAGCAGCAGGTTAACATGATGTTTGATTACAGATTTTTGATTTGGGGTATTGTCATCCAGCATGTCAAACGTACAAAAAAAAAAAAAGCACATCTTTATATATTTTTGGTGATGGAAATTCATTGTTAGCAACAAGAAGACACTCAGAGCTCATACCTCCTCCAAGGCCAACAAAATCCACAATAACCCAGCATATGATCTGGGTCACCACCATAAAAAGCAGATCTTAGCCACCATGCTAAATTTAATTGAAATCAGACCATTAGCATTGATTTTTATTGGCTTAAAACTTATGATCTGGATCACCTCCAAAATGTAACCAGTTCTTTCTTTCGACATTATCTATCTGCCCCCCCCCCCCCNCCCCCCCCAATTTCATCCAAATCCGTTCATAACTTTTCAAGATATCCTCTTAAAAATAACACACCAGTGATCACATGACCTCCTTGGCAGAAGTACCGTATATACTCAAGTATAAGCCAATTTTGAGCATAAGCCGACCCCCTAATTTTGACCAGTAAATTTAGATTTTTAAAGAAACCCGTATGTAAGCTGACCCCTTGATGTTTCATCAATTTATTTGTTTAGCAAATTACCTGTTTTTCTGGGTATTGTCATAGTTTTCCTGTGATTTTCTGAAAATAATCCNTGTTTAGCAAATTACCTGTTTTTCTGGGTATTGTCATAGTTTTCCTGTGATTTTCTGAAAATAATCCACATACTTTTAAACATATTTATTTCAGCAGCTGATTACCGTAACTGACCAATCACAACAGCGCTTATTGGCTGCCACAAAATGTATTGAATAAGATGTTTAGTCAGGAAATACCTCATTCTAAGGTATGATTTAAAGTATTTTCCATGGGTAGTGGNTAAGATGTTTAGTCAGGAAATACCTCATTCTAAGGTATGATTTAAAGTAT
This sequence comes from Lucifuga dentata, assembly GCA_014773175.1. Taxonomy (NCBI): domain Eukaryota; kingdom Metazoa; phylum Chordata; class Actinopteri; order Ophidiiformes; family Bythitidae; genus Lucifuga; species Lucifuga dentata. The sequence continues at coordinate 9,914 of VXCM01001920.1, forward strand.
TTTCCATGGGTAGTGGTAATGGGTAGTATTTTCCCCTTGGACATTTCATTCTCTGGGATCAAATTTGAATTTCTCGTGTGTAAGCCAACCCCCTGATTTGCTTTGTGAAATTTGGTAATAAAAACTCAGCTTATATTCGAGTATATACGGTAATAGAGTTTAAAAAACTAAATGATTTGTTATTTTGAGACATGTTCCTGAGTTGCACAAGATGTGCGTAAAAATGTATAGAAACATTTTGCCTTCATAATCAGTGTCTTCATAAAATCATGTATCACGCAAAGCAATGTTTTGTGACACAAAACCAATCAGGCGATCTGCCTGTTTTGAGTGTGATTTACCAGCAAACTACACATTTATTGTTCCGATTTGTTGTATTTGCAGGTGAAAAATTGAGCTTGAGCCAAAAAAAGTTAATGCCAAAATTTTGTCAAGTGAAACTCCACTGTGGCTGCATAAAGCTCTACTGAGTTTGAAAAATATTATTAATGTGCAAAATATTCAGACAAATGATTCGCTTCTGGTACGTAAAGGCCTTTAGGTCAAAGAGTTCAGTTTTATCTGTTTGGTTTGGTGTTGTGCTGCAGAGATTTCTGTTCTTTTGGCAGGAAATCCTCACCATGAGCTTCTTCATCTCCCTGTAACTCCTTTTCCTCATTGCTCAGTTTGGCTGGAAAAGTCTTTCATCCATTTCAGAATGATGGAAGCCACTGTTCTCTTCAGGAATTGAATAATTCATTTTTAGAGTGTAGCTGTAACTTATCAAAATGAGGAGAAAGTGAAGGGGTCAGATTACTTTATGCACTGAATATTGTGCTGTTCTTTGTGAAAATGACTTTCCCGTTCTGCCATGTGACAGCCACAGTAGCAGACCTCAAATAAGCTTCTCTTTTGTTTTAGGAAAACCATGAACTAGACAGGAACGAAGGGCTGAAGTTTGCAAGAAAACATTCCATGCTTTTTATAGGTAAGTCAGGATTCCCTGCGGGGTGTGACTAGCTGTTACGCAGCTTTTCAAATAACGATCATACCTGCTGAGGAATGCTTGCATAGTTCTATTTATAAAGCAGCTTCATATAGTCTGTTTTTTTTTTGTCCTCTCTCTGCGTTTTATTTCCCAAACTTGTCAGGAAAAGAGCTATTAAAGAAGCAATTAACATTGTATTTTATTTTGATCTTGATCAAATGCTATTATTAGTAGAAAAATATTCTTTCTAGGCTTTACAAGGCATCTCCTAAAATTAATTAATTTTGATTATTTCTGAAACGTTTATTCCTTTATCCGATGGTTTATTTTTTAATCTTGTTCCTGGATATCATCCTTTGGGCCAGGTGTTGCTGATATCACCTAATTACCTTCTAAAGCCCATTATTACTGTCTGAGGCTTGACAGCTATTGTTGAGCCGTTTTCCGCCTCTCGCTGAAGGCAGATGATGATATCAAGGTGCAGACATTAAGACTTGTTTTATCTGTTTTATCTCATCTCCTCCCATCGTCCTCCTCCTCCTCTTCTCACCCACTTGTCCTCTAAACGCTCTAATTGCTCCGTCTGGTTTCTTTCTTTTTCTCCTCTGCATCATCTCCTTGCAGAAGCCAGCGCAAAGACCAAAGATGGCGTCCAGTGTGCGTTTGAGGAGCTGGTGGAGAAAATCATCCAGACGCCTGGCTTGTGGCAGAGCGAGAGCCACGGCAGAGGAGTGCAACTCACCGACGAAGACGCCGGGGGAGGAACCTGCGGTNAGAGCGAGAGCCACGGCAGAGGAGTGCAACTCACCGACGAAGACGCCGGGGGAGGAACCTGCGGTGGCTACTGCTCCCTGATCTAGACAACACGCACACACACACACGCATGGCGATAACAACGGGGACTAACGCATGTTCAAACACACACGTGAACTCCACATACACACATAACCCCCCTGAACACTCCTGCCATGTGCCATCCTGAGCTGAGCTCCGTCCTCAGACATGAGGGTGGTGGTAGTCTGTTTCCTCACCACTGAGCCGTAAAGATCAACCCTCTGCACGCTCACACCAACGCTTCCTGCACAGAGAGGAAAGATGAACGGAGAACTGCAACACATTTGCAGCTTCCAAGCTAACGTTTTGAAGCAAACATGTTGCTCAAACGGCTTGTAAAAGTTGTAAAAGATGTGGTTTTGCTCTGGTCCTGTTTCCACTCTGAGATTGAAAACCTGATTCAGCTGCTCATTTCCAGGAGACGCACGTGGAATCCGTCTCCGCTCATATTTGCACACTTTCTGATAGCGGCACCGTGCTAAAATGCTAATACAGCTCAGGCTTCCTTTTGGTGGCATGCGAGCGGAGTTAGAGGAGTTTCTCTCTGTTTCATTTTATGTTTTTGGTTGCAGAAGTTCAGTCAAAGCATAAACCGTTTCGCTCGCATTCTACAATTTGAGTTACACCAGGGCGGCGAGATGATTCCATAATGCAAACCAAAGCGTGTTAGGCTTACGGATGAATCTCTGACATACAGTAACAAAAAAGGAAAAAAAACGGTTTTGACCACGATGTCTTTCACGTCGTGTCCGGCGCGCTTATTGTCCTCGCAGCACCTCGCCTTCGCATGCACATCTGTGTCAAATGCAGCGCTGACTTCTCTCCAACCTTTGTCTTTTTCTCTGCTGCTGTGCCTGATCTCACTTTGCCCCCAGCACAGTAACTAAGAACATTATGCTGCTTAAGCTGAAGCTTATCAAGCCAAGCCATCTTGTATCCCCCCTCCCATCCCCTTTTACGGGCTCGGATTGTGTGTCTGTTGTCCACACAACAGCCTCTTTTGTTTGGAATATTACAGTGTTTGGAATGATGTTTTACTGCTTTTATTGACCTGGACTTTTACCCTCATTGTGTTTTGATGTTGCGTAAATCAAAGAGATTGGCACCAGTAGGTTTTCCAGATGCTGAAACAAAACCTCCTAAAATTGTATGTCTTTTTTTTTTTTTTTTTTTTTNTTTTTTTTTTTTTTTTTTTGTAACAGTTTTTTATGAGGTGCAGCGTTCTTTCACTTCCTCTCTCAGACAGATAATACAAGTAACGTTGCGACCACTTCTGAAGCCTTTCCTATAGATGCTTGGACTGGACAGACACAAAGGGAACGTGTTCAATATTCAACAGCAAAGTGAGTCATTACAATGTCTATAATGAAATTGGAAAATGAAAGGAAAGTTGTGCGCTCCACATCGCTAATGGATTCCGCAGCACGACAGCTGCGTTTGTATCTGAGAAGCGGTTATAAATGTGCTATACCTTGACCTCTGACCATGTTTGTAGTGTTTGATTGCTGGTGTGTGTGTTCTGGGAAATGACATTTTGTGTGATGGATGCCTTTATGTCTCATCACAGATAAGACACTTTTTAAACTTTAGAATCTCATGGGAATATCTGCGTGCCATTCTTTTATGTTTTTGTCGTAAGTTATAACTTTCAGGTTTACCTTTGGAATTTAATGGAAAAGTTTCAAAAAAGGAAGTAGACAATTAATTATTAAATCTAATAGCTCTTTTTTTTTTTTTGCATTTAAAAGTATGTGAAAACATATGTATACCTTGTAAATTGTGTCTGTTAAAGGACCATACCACTCATTTTACATGTTTGAGCCTAATATGTTCAATTTTCATACGTTATGTTACTGACGATCATTTCCCAAAGGATAAAACTGTATTTCAGCTTTCCTGATATTTTGCAAAATCTCTTAATCTTTCAAAGTCAAATATTCAAGTGATACACCCACCTTAAAAATCCATGTTTCTCCTGCTAATAGTTACACAACCTTTTGAAGTCATGGTCATTTAAATTTTTCGATAAACACAGGCCTTCTTTTGGGACTATATTCCCCGGTGGAAACATACATTCACTCCATGCTTTTTATTGCACTTAAACNTTCTTTTGGGACTATATTCCCCGGTGGAAACATACATTCACTCCATGCTTTTTATTGCACTTAAACACTAAAATTACAAAACTTCTAAAAAAAAAACAACCCTGAATACACATCTTGTTGGTGATGATGGATTACCTATCCCAAGAACATTTCAAGTACCAACAACTTGATTTTAATAGTGTACCAGAATGAACTGAAACCAATGGCAGTCTGGAAGGTAGAAAAAACATTTTTAATTCACTGTTCCAGTAGTATGCTTTGGGAAATGATTGTCAGTAACATTACGTGTATGAAAATCTAATATATTAGGCTCAAACATGTAAAATGGGTGGTATGGTCTTTAAAGGAATTTAATTCAATAATTCCTTTATCACTTGTAAAGCTGAATGTATGCATTCTTCACAACAAGCTGCCCGATGTATTAAAATAAAGTCCTTTTTTAAGTAAATCCATAGATGCTGAGCTTTGTTGATGAGTCGCTGAGATCTGTAGATGGAAGAACTGAAGCAAATAATAATAATGTCTTTATAAGTAAGTGCTTTATACATATATATACTATATATATTCTGTCTGAATCTTCTCCAGCGATGAGCAATAGCTCTGCTGTCATCGTTGGCGTGTTGGAAATGTCGCTGTTGGGTGAGGGCTTTTTCACTCAGCGTCCTTTGCATTCCTCTGTCTTCAGAATAAAGACTGGTGTTTAAACAGTGTCCGAGGAGCCCTCAGACCCCAGACGTGTGATCTGTCTAAATCATCTTTTTTGGCAGACTGCTCAGGAAACGCCGCCGTGGCCATAACTCTTTTTACCAGAGCTTTAACCAGGATGTGCATAATTCCTGGGTGGCTATGAAAGGGCGCGAGCTGGCAAGGGAGAGCAAAGACTCTTCCCTGAGCGGATCCCTCATCTCCCACCGCGGTCCAGGCAGCCGTCTGGAAATATGTCTCAGTCAAATAACAGCGGAGGCACAATGGCGTAATAATGTCTTCACGTGACTCAGCAATGCTGCCGTTTCCTACAGTGAAAAACATCGTCTTACTCGAAGCAGCGGATAGATTCTAGGTGCTATGAGAAAGAGGGGCTCGCCTTTATGTCCATCAAAAAATCTCCTCATCCAGAAATGACTCTTGTTTTTGTCAGAACAGTAGAACAATCTGGTACATTGGGATGAACAACCTTCAATCCAACCTTCAATTTAAAGGACCATACCACCCATTTTGCATGTTTGAGCCATTTGAACATGCAAAATGGATGGTATGGTCCTTTAAATTGAGCCTACATGTTTGAGCCTAATGTATTTGAAAATAGACTCAAGCTTGCAAAATGGGTGGTATGGTCCTTTAACTTAAAGTACCATAGTGGTGATTTTGCATATTTAAGCCTAATTACTTTACTTCAATCTATATACTTCAAACTTAATTACTTTACTGGCAAACATACTCCAAAACATAAAACCATATTTTAGTTTTCCTGTTATGTTGCCAAATCTTCTAATCTTTCAAAAATCAAATGTTCAGGTAATAAACAGACCTTAAAATTCAATGTTTCATTCTAATGTAGAAAGGACGATCGTTTCTGATTTCTCTATAAAAGCTGTCTTCTCCTGGGACTATATTCCCTGGTGAAGACATACGTTGTCTTCCATGAAGCGGTTAAATAAAGTTACTTTGACAAAATAAAAAGCTCAATAGACATCCTGTTTGCTGTGATGGATTATGGATCTCAATCACATTTCAAGTCTCTACAAGTTGATTTTATATCTATCTATAGCATACTAGAATGAACTGAAACCAATGACAGTCTGGAAGGTAGGAAAAACAATTCTAAAATGTGCCACTCCAGCAGTATGTTTTAGGAAACGGTTGTCAGTAACTTAACATGTATGCAGGTTGTTGGTATATATTGGGCACAGAAGTGCAAAATCACTGGTATTGTCCTTGAATGAAACAAAATAGTATACTTTTTAAAAAATTTCACAAAATAATATTGAGAGATGACTGTATGATTGCTTTTGGCGGGCTGTTATGGAGACAGGAGGAAGGACTTGAAACAGTTTTTAGCTCTTCTAGACATAATTGGCCAAACTCCCCCATTTTCTCCTGCCCCACCTTGTTGACTCAGAATCAGAGAGGAGCTCTGCAGGGACAGCTTGATGGACTGCTTTCTGTCCTGCTGTCTGTGTGCGAGCGTGCAGCCAGCTGCAAAGACAACGTAGCAGATCTGGCTCTTATTAACGCCGTCTTGTCTCCGTGCTCTTCCTTCGCTGTGGTGGCCATATGGATTCATGCTCAGACGAGTCCTCAGGAGAGCAGTCATACTGTCATGTGTAAAAGTCTTACAAGACGTCGGGCATCGTTTCATAAGGTGTCGGGTTCCTCCACGTCACTCACTTTGTCTTCCTCGTTGCTAGTCAGTTAATACTTTTGCCATGCTGACTGATTAAAGGGCCATGCCGGCGATCGTGCATGTCTGAGCTCAATATATACAACCAGCATACATATTAATGACAACCAATTTCCAAAACATAAAACCATATTTTATTTTCCTTGCTATTTTTTCAAATTGCCTAATCTTTCAAAGTCAAATGTTTAAGTGATACATCCACCTTAAAACTCATTGTTTCATCTGCTAACACTCATGCATGATTGTAGAAGGACTGGTCACGTTTAATTTCTCAGTAAAAGCCGTCTTCTCCTGGGACTATATTTCTTGGCGGAGACATACCTTGTATTCCATGCAGCTCCGTGTTGAATCGGTTACTAAGACAAAAACAATCTTAATAGACATCCTGTTTGCTGTGATGAATAATGTACCTTATTTCAATCTCTTTTCAGGTCTCTACAAGGTGATTTTAATAGCGTACTGGCATGAACTGAAATCAATGTCAGTCTGGAAGGTAGGAAAAATAATTCTGAAATTTACCACTAAAAGTAGTATATTTTGGGAAATAGTTGTTGGTAACGTAATATGTATGTAGACTGTATATATTGCACTCAAACATGCACAATTGCCAGTATGGCCCTTTAAGGGCAAAGAGAATGAGAGGACAATTGGAAAATTTGTCTTTGTAAGGGGAAATTGTCAAGATTTTGTATGATGGGAATCCCACAGTGCCACGGTTTGATAGTAGTGAGCACTAATATGTTCACCATCACATCCTACAGTAATGAGAGCATGATAGGGCAGGATGAGACTTTCCTCAATTCACTTTCAGAGTTCTTGAACAAGAGCTCAGGATTCGAGGGTCAAACCTTTACAAACACATCAAACTCTTTTCTCTCCAGGACAACAGTTGGTCGTTCCGGGTTAAAAAAAAAAGTCTCGGAGGCACCTGCGGGTCTGCAGACTGTTTCACTGTTTACGTTCTGAGGTGAGGTAGAGGAAAAATGCCCCTTTAAGCCCACTCTCTCTCTCTCCTGCCTCTGAAGTCAGCCAAAGCTGAGTCTGGCCTCTCTTGGGTTACCCGTCAAGCAGCAGAAGGCTGTGAGGTAATGACCCGCCTGCTCAGGACTGATGGCTCTGTCACCGCAGGTGGAAACACTTTAATTATGAGGAACCTCCTGTTTACATTGTCGCACCCGTTTTACATTTAGACCCTTGACGTTTCGTTAGCGTGTCCCATTTCAGCACTGATCTGTTTTGAGTCGCGTGACCTGCCGCAGGCCTCATTGTCCTTTGCATTACGATGATGTTAAAGGAGCATACTGGTGGGTTTTGAATGTTTGAGGCCAATAAATACAACCTGTGTGCATGTTACATCACTGCCAAACATTTTCCAAAACATACTACTGGAGCGTTAATTTTAGATTTGTTTTCCTACCTTCCAGACTGCCAATGGTTTAGTACGCTATAAAAAAATCAACTTGTAGAGACTTGAAACGTGCTTGAGATACGTAATCCATCACAGCAAACCACACACCGTTATTATTTTTTTTTGTGGTCGTTACTTAATTTATCCAATCCAACACAGAGTTATGCAGAAGAAAATGTATGTCTCTGCCAGGGAATATAGTCCCAGAAAAAACTACTTTCACTGAGAAATTAAAACAACCATAGCTTTTAAAATTGTGCGCAAGTGGTGGTGGCGCACAATTAAGTGGCGGTAAATTTTAGATTAGTTTTTCCTACCTTCCAGACTGCTACTGGTTTCAGCTCATTCCAGTACGCTATTAAAGTCAACTTGTAGAGACTTGAAACATGCTTGAGATATGTAATGCATCACAGCAAACACTTTGTCTCTTAATTTTTTTTTAAATTTTAATTAATTTTAATTTCACCGGTCCTATGTGAAGCTGCACAGAAGACAATGTAGAGTATGTCTCCACCACGGAATAAAGTCCCAGGAGAAGACAGCTTTAATCAAGAAATTAAAAACAATTATCCCTTCTACATTCTGTCACGTGTTAGCTTTATGATAGAAACTTTATGACGGAAGCTTTATGATGGAAACTGCATGACATAAAGCTTTTTGATGGAAAATTCATGACGTAAAGCTTTATGACGGAAACTTTACAATGGAAGCTTTATGACAGAAACTTTATAACATAAACTTCATGACGTAAAGCTTTATGACGGAAAGTTTGTGTCTGAAAATGTGGCAAAATAACACCAAACCAAACATACGGTTTTATGCTTTGGAAAATGGTTGGCTGTAACATAGCATATATGCATGTATTATTTATTGGACTAAAACTAGCAAAATCACTGGTTTGGTCCTTTAAACTCCCCAACTCACACTGAAGCTCCTGGTGGTGGCTCCTTGTGTGGTCTGATTTTAAGTATTTTTTTAATCTTACATTTCAGTAAGGCAGACTAGCTGATTGCTCAGTCTCAGATGTGCAGATATACCATCTTTTGAAAGAAATCCTATCAGAAACTAATATGGATTCTGGGAGGTTTACCTTTATTCTCAGAGGCAGAGGGCCTGTATGGGGGCCTATCAATCACACCAGGCCCCTCCTAACTTAAAAAGAGGTCTCCCCGGGTAAGCAGGAAACCTCTATCCTTGTTTGGTGCGAACCTCTGGCCTTGGATCAGTGTAAGTCAATTCGACTTGTAACAGGGGTGTAATTGAGTTTCCTCGTATTTGACATTCTGTCAATCTAATTTAAATCTAACTTAAATGATTGCGTTGTAACCTATTCTTGTTATTTTCAAAAGCATGGCGCCCAACTTACCAGCCCCTAAAGAAAGCAGGAGATTGGAGGACAGGCCAGGATGAAGGATACTGCCCTCCCCCTGTAGAAACAAAAATGACAGGATGAGGAACTTCATTCATCATCACACCATGCTGCTCACGTGTGGCAAATATCTGGCCACATGCTGCCTCAGATTCCACAGCCGCGTTGTCATCGAGTGCATCATAGGACACGATTCTGATCTGACTTGTGCTACTGCTACAACGAAGCAAATATCCAGGCCATCAGCTTCTATAATAAACTAATCACTTAGTATCAACATGGGCTGGGTGTAAGCTTTCCACATGCCTCAAACACATTTTCATGGAACAGACACATTCTGTACTGCAAGCGCTTTCCTCTGACTGAAAAAAAAAACAAAACAAAAAAAAAACACAGCATTAATAAACCCCCTCTGGGCAAAATGATTGGCATGTATAGAAACAAATTCATTATTTTGTATAAATAATCTGGCCCCCGTGCTGTAACTGCACTGCTTATTTTTCTTTGTCAAGTCGATTCTGGGGTCAGACCAGAGAATATATTGCAAACCGCCAATGCTAAAAGTCAAAAGTGCAATACCGGCGATATTGCATGTTTGAGCCCAATATATATACAACAAGCATACATGTTACATTACCAGTGACCATTTCCCAAAATATACTACCAATATTAGAATTGTTTCTCCTACATTCCAGACTGCCATTGGTTTCAGTTCATTCTAGTACGCAAAATAAATCAACTTGAAGACACGCTTGAGATACATAATCCATCACCATGGAACAAAACATCTATTTGAAGTAACTTTATTTAACCGGTCCAACACAGAGCTGCATGGAAGACAATGTATGTCTCCACCAGGAAATATAGTCTGAGGAGAAGACGGCTTTTACAGAGAAATTAAAAACAGCCATCCCTTCTCTATCAGACGTGTGTTAGCAGGCAAAATATTGAATTTAAAGTGGGTGCATCACCTGAACTTTGATTGTGAAAGATTAGGGGATTTGGGGAAATTATAGGAAAACTAATATATGGTTTTATGTTTTAGAAATTGGTTGTCGTAACATAATATGTATGTAGGTATAACTTCTTGGGCTTAAACATGCAAAATCACGAGTATGGTCCTTTAACTTCCCTTGAAGCAACAAGGGGGCCTAGAAGATCCACTGAAGCTCTTTTTCAGCAGACTTCAGACAGAATAAGCACAAAGTCCAGAGTTCTGATGCCTTTTTGACACTTTCCTCAGGTGTTTGCACAGTCGTTCTTTCCATCCTCCTCCGATGTAACCTGAGGTCACGTTTATTACCGCGAGCTGCAGGAAGCTCGAGGTCTTCCAGTGTATCGTGGACAATTGAATTTGAAAACACAAAGCGAAGCTCAAGCTCTCCCACTCTCCCACCAGCAAGTTAAAGTCAAATAAAGCTCTCTGCATGGAAACTGTACCCAGGTCACACAAACACAAGATATTTCAAATGTATGTGGGTTTCATTCAATTGGGACTATGTGGCAGGATTTCCTTTCAATCAGATTATGAAGAATAACAGAGGCATGACAAGTGTTTTGTAACCACATAGCTTGCAGGAGTCATTTACAGGTTCAAGAACTGGTTTGTCTGTCTGTCTAATGGCCTGAGAGAGGACATGTTTGAGCTCTGGTTACTCAAAGCTCCATAAAGATCAAGATACAAGGACAACTTGTCACTGCAGAGCTTCGGAACCCAAAGTTCAGCTTTGATATCAGGAGACAAGATGAAAAAATATGGCCAATTTTTGGATATTTTATTCTTGGAGCAGCACTGTGTTTGTGGCAGATTTCAAAGGAAAATGTACAAAGCCCCTGATATTACATCTGGGGGGAAAAATGGATATCGTGGCCACGTATCATGAATTTGTTCCCATGCTTTATTTCGTTCCCGTGTTTTAGTGAAACCCTGGCTACATTTCATCAAATTTTATCAACAATCGCTTCCATCTTTCAAAAGATGGAAGAGATTGCATGCAAGTGTATTAGCGCTTTGTCTCATAATTAACAAAATGTTCCAGAAAGATATTACACATTACTAATTTTCAAAAATAACATCCAGCATTTCAGTTTGAACAGATGTAAATTGCCTATTGTCCTATTTTGATGTGCTTTAAAAATTGAAATTTACATAAGTAGCTGATAAAACAGCTGGATTCAGCAAATCCTAAACTATAAGCACATACATTATACACAATTTATACTACAGCATTTTGGAGTAAATAATGCCAAAAGCCCCTTTTTCAGGTATGTGATGACCAAAATTCTCATTTTTGATGTGCCTTACAAAATTGGAATTTTCTTTTAGCCCATAAGGTGTTTGTCTGCAATAAATCTAATAAATAAAAAATTGTGGCCATGATTTAACTAAAAGCAGGGAACTAATTGATACAACGTGGCCATGATTTAACCAAAACGAGGGAACAAATAGGTAAAATGTGGCCAAGATTTAAGTAAAACAAGGGAACGATTTGATAAAATGTGGCCAAGATTCAATTACAATGAGAGAACAAATTGGCAAAACATGGCTACGATTCAACTAAAACGAGGGAACAAATTGGTAAAACATGGCTACGATTCAGTAAAATGAGGGAACAAATCGGTAAAACGTGGCTACGATTAAACTAAAACAAAGGAACGATTTGATAAAACGTGGCCATGATTCAACTAAAACGAGGGAACAATCGGTGAAATGTGGCCACGATTCAACTAAAATGAAGGAACAATTTGGTATAAGGTGGCCATGATTCAACTAAAACGAGGGAACAAATTGGTAAAATGTGGCCAAGATTTAAGTAAAACGAGGGAACAATTTGATAAAATGTGGCCAAGATTCAACTAAAATGAGGGAACAAATTGGTAAAACGTGGCCACGATTCAACTAAAACGAGGGAACAAATCAGAAAACCGTGGTTGCAACAACTGTAGGCATTCCATTATCTTCCTGTGTGTTTGAGTTCCATGCTGTAATGTAGCTACAGCATTGAAGCCGCTGTTTTGTCTACACCTCACCACCTTCATAAGCAATATGGCCTCAGTTATTATCCTGCGGAGCTCCAGCTTGTCTTAATGCAGAGTGGCACAGACTCCAAAGCGTTCTCCTCGTCTTACTTTACATCACCTCTCACTAACGCCGTGCCCGCAGTGCTGCAGTAATAAACACTGAGCCCCCTCACCGCTGCCCTCTGTGCTCCTGGGGGCTGCAAACTGATAGTGTAACAGTGGTGAGTGTATATCGGTGTAGCACATTTTGCTTCCCCACGGGGTGCAAGCTTGGCTCCTCACTCACAGGGCCCCCAGGTGGCTCCCAAAACTCACTTACGGTGCCGGATTCCTGGGTTTGCCTTCACAGCAGAGCCCTCAAATATTTACATTCAATTCAATCAAGCAGCCGACAGTAGTACACATATTATATATCACAATGAGGTCATGAACTGCTCTTTAATTACCAGCTCGTGTTTGCAGAATGTTTCAAAGCTAAACTGCTGGACACGTTTGTTTGTTAAAGGGGACATATGCATTTTTTTTTTTTTTAATTCTCATTTTTATAACGGATTATAGTAGAGAGTAAATGTTGAACATTGTCAAAGCTACAAACAGTTGATGCATCCGGTAAGACAAACCCAAAGGTCCTGAGCTACCCTAAAAGCCTAATTTCTGATTCAATATTTACTTACATAACACATTTATGTCAGTATGTACACGTTTCAACATGTCTGGTTATACATGCCTATAAAGCACGAGGCAAGCGAGCAAGCATTTGGTGAGCATCCATGTTTCTCAGCCTGTAGTTGTTGCCAGCTCAGGCCTGATGCAGCCGGTCAATTAGAACAGAACAGGCTCGTCAGGGCGGGGCCTCAAAGTGACAGTGCTCGTTTTCACTCTGTGTGCACAGCGGTGCTGCAGTAAGGGAGAGTAAGTTGATCAATGTGTGTTTTTGTACATTAAAGCATTGCAAGGGTTCCAAAATAGATCCCTAAATGAAAACAGGAAGATGGAAATATAATTCAAATGTCTGTTTCCTTGTTGCTGTGCTTGTTCCTTCCTGTTGTGCTCTAAATTGCAGCTTGAAAGACCATACCGGCGATTTTGCATATTTAAGCCCAATTAAATACTACCTGCATTCACGTTACTTTACTGAAAACCCTTTTCCAAAACATATTAGTAAATATTAAATAGTAGAATTGTTTTTTCTACCTTCCAGACTGCCACTGGTTTTAGTTCATTACAGTACGCTATTAAAATCAACTTGTAGAGACTTGAAACGTGCTTGAGATATGTAATTCATCACAAAATTTTGCCAATGTAACTTTATTTAACTGGGGCCAACAGAGCTGCATGGAAGAAAATGTATGTCAGGGAACGTAGTACAAGGAGAAGACGGCTATTACTGATAAAGATCCAAATTAATAAACAGTAGTGCATGATTTACCACATCGCTGTGCGCAAATATCATGATGCAACCATGTTCCTTCATTCATAAATGCCTGTTACTGACATATTTTAGCATTAGCCTTGAAAGAGGCGTTACTGTGATATTTCCTTAGTTACATGTCACAGTAGCTCTTCATAAAACAAGCCCACATAAAAATTAACCCTGATTCATTTAGGTGGTAAATTTCAGCGATATGAAATGTGGGTGACATTTAAAACTGTATTTGCCTCACATGTATTAGTGATCAATAACTTTGATAGATGAACTCACTCAGCTGATCAGCCAGTTTTAAAATGGTTAGTTTTGATCTGATCTGAAACATGTTCTTGTGCTTTGTTCATTCACCTCATCTGCTGCGCTGTGCACATATGAGCTCCTCACACATCTTGTATGGTGGGTTTTTAAGGTATTTTTAGTCAGACATGTCTCACATGTTGTCTCACTGTCATTGAATTTTAATGTTCTTGAATTGTCATAATGTCTTTGAACTGTACTGTAAAGCACTTTGATATCTGTTCTAGAAAGGTGCTAAAACATAAACTTTTACTTACTTTACTTACACACATACACCTCTCTCCTCCCACTCCCCTGCACAGCACTACAGATGTTAATATGCACGTTTACCTGTTATTTTAGTGTCAGTCTTTTAAAACGAGGAGCTCTAAAACAAAGTATTTTTCCTTTGCCGACTTATCGTTTAAAACCAGATGAATCAGGATAAATGCTGACTGGTAAACATGCAGCAGCTCATTAACACACTGATCTTCATTGATTTTTACCTGACACGCCTCACAGCAAAGCTTTCATGTGACAGTGGTGCGCTGATTATCATAGGAGAAGTTTTATGAATGAGCTTCAATTATCACGGTGCACATTTAGGTCAACGCTACACCCATAGCGCCATTTTTTATGAATCTGCCCCAAAATGCCTTTGCTTTGTACTGAGGTGTTAACAGCAGAAACTTTAAATGTTAAGGTGTGTGTATCACCTGAACATTTGATTGTGAAAGATTAGGGGTTTTAACAAAATAACAGGAAAACTAAAATATGGTTTTGTGTTTTGGAAAAATGTTTGGCAGTAACTTAATGTGTATGCGGGCAGTACTTATTGGTCTCAAACATGCAATATCACTGGTATGGTCCTTTGAAGGCAAGCAGACTGTGTAGATGGATTGGATTTGATGTATGTCGGCATGATAAATTTCCCTGCACTAAAGTGGAATGGCTGCAGCGAGTTAAGTCACGACTTGACTTCATCAAACTGAATCTCTCCTGGTGAGATTGTGAATCCAGACAAGCTCCGGTCCTCACTTTTACATTGAACATGTGTATATATTTATCCGATGAAGGGAAAAATAATAAATAAGAGCTCCATAACCAACATCTGGAGGAATGGGCTCCTACATTGGCCGAGTGTGCCCATTCCACTCCAGATTTATGGCAACATTACAAACTTGGCCCGGGCCGCATACTTCGGCAATGTGAGGCGTATTTATCCACTGGCACTAGAAACTGGCTGCCACATTCACGCCAAAGCCGCCTTGCCAGGTCTCCATGTCTCACTTTGTCTTCATGTCTCTCTGTCTCCATGTCTCTTACTCATTCTATTTTGTCTTCCTTTCTCCATATGCCACTCTCCCTTTTTTCTGTTTTTACCTCTCTCGTCACTCTCTCTCTCTGATTTATTCTATTAAACTTTGTTTTAAACCAGGAAGTCCACTTGAAATTCAGAATCTCTTTTGCAGGCCAAGACAGCAGTGTTCAAAAAAAGTTGGAAAAATGCACTATAACAAGATAAAAATGAATAAATAAATAAAATTGAAGGATGTTCCTTTGACAATAAATTAAGAAAAGCAGGACTGTGGCTTTGATGTCGCAGCACAGAAGTGAAATGTGTGTTTCTGGAAGTTTCAGTGGATCCGGACACACAGAAGTCCACTTTTGTGAGGGATTTTTCCATACAACTGTCAAAAAGATTGGATACCCCTCCATATCTTTTTCTTAAACACACACACACACACACAGAACACAGACAGGCAGACATGCGTTTGAAGCTTGCTTAGGCCGTCAACAATGTATCTTTGTGTTCCCAAAACAAAGTGTTAACGTGCGAGGACCTTCCAGTCTCCCGTCAGGCCTTGCACGCTGCCAAACCACATTCCTCTGCCAGCTGCCATTTCTTACATCTGCTGCATTGACGTGGGTTCACTTGACTGTAGTCAGGAATTTATTTAGTTTTTCTTGTGATGAAATATTACACGGAGACGGCAGGCCGGCTCTCCTCTATGTCGTATCTGTGATCCCCATGCCGTCATTATGTTAGGAGCATTTGTGGCTTCTGTTCTACTCTGCAACCCGCCTGGAACTGCTACGAAAATAAGATGCTATTGATGCCCTCATAGGAATTCTGATGTTTGATATTTGATCAGAGAGGCCTCCAAATGAAACTGCACACCCTTATTAACATTTCAACACCCACTAACAGGATTTATAAATAGTAAAGTATAAAAGCAGCCAATAAATATGTTGTATTGAGCATGTATAATGTTATCTTTTACGCAAATAATGACATGAAACAAAATAGTTCCAAAAATAGATGACTGAGAATTAGATGAGCTGTTGGCTAAACATGTATTATAGATGGCTACAACTTAAAGGACAATTCTGGCGATTTTGCATGTTGAAGCCTAATAAATATTACCTGCATATATGTTATGTTACTGACAAACATTTTCCAAAAACATAAAACCGTATTTTAGTTTTCCTGTTATTTTGCCAAATCCCCTAACCTTTCAAAATCAAATGTTCAGGTGATACACCCACCTTAAAATTCAGTGTTTCACCTGCTAACACGTATGTGTGAACATAGAAGAGATGGTCATTTTAATTTCTTGGTAAAAGCCACCTTCTCCTGAGATTGTTTTCCCTGGCGGAGACATATATTGTCTTATGTACAGCTCCGTGTTTAACTATTTAAATAAAATTACCTTGACAAAAGTTGTGTTCGCTGTCATTGGATTACGTATCTCAAGTACGTTTCAAGTCTCTACAAGTTTATTTTAATAACATACTGGAATGAACTGAAATCACTGGCAGTTTGGAAGGTAGGAAAAAAAATTCTAACCTTTACTGCTCGAGTAAAATGTTTTGGGAAATGGCTGGCAGTAATGTAATGTGTATGTGTGTTGTATACAGTATATTGGGCTCAAACATGCACAAGCACCAGTGTTGTCCTTTAACCCTCCTGAGCCTCAAATATTTTTCTGGAAAATTCTTCATTCTTGAAAAAAATCCAAGCTGAAAGAATTGAGCCAAAAAAAAAGTGTCAAATAAATTATAAAACGTTGTCAATTTTCTACTTGATTCTAGAATATTCTAGAAAATGAAGGAAAGTCTCAAAAAAAAAAAAANAAAAAAAAAAAAAAAATCAGCAAAATGTAAATGTGACTTTAGACTCTTTAGACTCCAAAGGGTTAAAGGTCTTAAAGGTGTTTATTCACCTGTTAAAAATGTTTTATGGGGACTTCTTCAGAAAAATTATTTTTGACTCAGCCTGTGAATGTGAAGGAATGATCCACGCTGCTCGATGTGGCAAATCTTGGAAGCTTCCATTTTCCTTAACAACACAATCCATCAGGCTGAAACCAACGTTTCACTGCTTGGTTAAGGGCAAAGCCTCCATGGAAGGGGCGGTCATATCGGCTTTTGGAGGATGAACTTCGGAGGGCAAAGTGGCTCCGTTGGTGACACCACAGAATGTGAAAACAGCAATCATGCAATCACACCACACAGTGCCGCCAGCGGGTTTATTTTTGAATTCTGCTGCATCAGCAACGAGCAACAATCTAATTTCATTGACTGAAATAAAACTGCAATGAGAGGTTTCCTCGAATAAAAGAAAATGTTTTTTTTTTTTGTACCAAAAACTTAAAGGGAACTCCAACTGCTTTACACATTAAATTCATTTATTGGTCATGGAGAGCACTATTCTAAAAACAACTGTGCAGAGGTTTGTGACCGTAGGAGCACTGTGTTAAGTCAGGAAAATTGACAATTTTTTGCAACGCTGTTTGTCACAGACGAGCAAAAAGAGACTGAAGTTAAGTGATGCAGGACCAAAGCAAACTAAACTTCATTTATATTGCACTTTAAAACACAACACAGTAGAACCAGAGTGTGCTTTACAGTAAAAACACAAAAGAGACAAAAAAAAAAAAAAAAAAAAAGATTAGACCACAAGTTCAACAATGTTTACAGATTCAAGTCAAGTTTTGTATAGCCGGCTTTACAGGCCCACACATCAACAGTTCCTACCCAAACTCTCTTTAAGATGAGGAAAAACTCCTGAAAAAATCTAATCATGTAAGGAAAAAAAAAAATGGAAGAAACATTAGGAGAGGCAAGTTAAATAGATTCCCTTTCCTCGAATGGCCAGATGTGCAATAGGAGCCATAGATGGGAAATTACAAAGACGTAAAAACCACAAAATATTACAGATAGTAATAAATCAACACAAACAGGTTAGTTAGTAGAATTAGTTAGTTACTAATATATTCAATTTTCATATATGTGATGTTACTGACAATCATTTCCCAAAGCATACTACTGGAATGGCGAGTTAAAAAAAAAAAAATTCCTACCTTCCAGCCCGCCATTGGTTTCAGTTCATTCTGGTACGCTATTAAAAATCAGCTTGTTGATATCTGAAACATTCTTGGGATAGGTAATCTACCATTACGAACAAGACATGTATTCAGGTTTTTTTNATAAAAAGCGCAGAGTGAATGTATGTCTCCACCGGGGAATATAGTCCCAAAAGAAGACCTGCATTTCTCAAAAAATTTAAACAACTGTGACTTCATAAGGCTGTGTAACTATTAGCAAGAGAAACATTGATTTTTAAGGTGGGTGTATCACTTGAATATTTGATTTTGAAAGATTAAGAGATTTTGCAAAATATCAGGAAAGCTGAAATACGGTTTTATCCTTTGGGAAATGATTGTCAGTAACGTAACATGTATGAAAATTGAATATATTAGGCTCAAACATGCAAAATGGACGGTATGGTCCTTTAAAGGCCAATCACATCACAGCATGAGACAGATCAATGCATTGGTAGGACAAGTCCAGGCTGCCACTTCTTTCAAGAAAAACTGCTCCTCTACAATCCAGACAACAAAGTCCAAAAATTTCATACACAGCATCCTAAACACGTTTTCAGTGGCTGATGCCTCTTTTTCAAGTTGAGTTTAAAGGACCAAGTTGCAAGTTTGCAAGTTGGAGCCAACTATAAACAACCCGCATACATTTAGACTACAGCCAACCATCTTCCAAAAGAGTAGTACTGGATCTGTGAATATTAGAATTGTTTTTCCCACCTTCCAGACTGCCATTGCTTTCGGTTTATTCCAGCATCGAAATCTCTACAAGTTAAAATCAACTTGTAGAGACGTGAAACGTGTTTGAGATAAGTGATCCATCACTGTGAATAAAACATCTATTACGTGTTTTGTAAATGGAATAGTAATGTAATTTTAACGTTTCCATACAGATTCAACACGAGCGACACAGGGAAAATGTCTCTGCCAGGGAATATAGTCCCAGGAGAATACAGCTTTTACCAAGAAATTAAAACAACCATGCCTTCTATAATTGTGTGTAAGTGTTAACAGGCAGAACTTTGACTTTTAAGGTGGGTGTATCACCTGAACCTTTGCTTTTGAAAGATTAGAGGCCTAGGCAAAATAACAGGAAAACTAAAGTATGGTTGGCAGTAATATTGGGCTCAAACATGCAAAATCATTGTATTGTCCATTTCAGGTCAGTTAATACAAAGGAGAATTACTGCCTGTGAAGCTAATAAAAAACCCAAAATAACTACAGTTTTTACAACCTCTTACGACAATAAATGGCTCAGATAGAGACCAAAAAACATCAAGTCCACTAGAAGCTGCAAATCAAGAACATTATTTATTATAAGGCAAACTCAAACTTGCAAATGAATCCAAACAGGAGTTGGAGGCCCCAGCTAAACTGGAAAGAAGGATGGGGGGGGTCTCTTTGTCCCTGTTGGCAGCCGTGGACTCGCTTGGACCCGTAGCATCGCTGGAGAGGCTCTCAGTGTTTGTAGCAGCTGCCTCAGGAGCTCATAGAGCGGCCAATTACAGGATCTAAATCCTGGTAATTAGGAAACAGCTGAAGAGCTTGTCCACCCCTGTTACTCTTACTGTGTGTGTGTGTGTGTGTGTGTGTGTGTGTGTGTGCGAGATTCTTGGACGGATAGACATCCAGGGAGAAAATGTACAGGCAGGATGCCCCAATAAACAAGCAGAGATCCACTCCATGTGGTTGTGCATGACGGGCCTCCTCAGACGTGGGATTTGACCGATCCTACGAGCACCAGTGGGCTTTGTGGTGAGGTTGTAACTGGGTTTATGTCAGTTTATGCCGCATGGGAACAAGTGGTTTGCATGAGTTAGGGGTGGTGAAAAAATTAGATTTTTTGATTAATTGCTATTCAAGAATTCTGATATCGTTTTGAAGTCAGGCGCTATGTCGTTTTTAATACAAGCTTTGGTCTTCTACGCTTTCCGTAGACGCGCTCTGTCACACAGAATTTATGCTACTAGCATTGAATTAAAAATTAGACTATGTAAAAAAATAATCAATCTTTTACATATTCTAATTTTTAATTGAGTGCTAGTAGCATAAGTTCCGTGTGATGTAGCGTGATTACGATACTACGGAAAAAGTAGAAGACCAAGCTTATATTATAAACGACATGGCACTTGTGACTCCAGCAACTTTGAGCAGATGTTTGGATTCATTTTGACTTTCAGAAGCAAAAGGACATAAATGAGCCCGATAAAAGTAAGGCCATTTGCAAAAAAAAAAAAAAAAAAAAAAAAAAAAAAAAAAAAAAAAAAAGTAACTCAGAAGTAAAACTTTGTGGCAACACAATAAACTTGCGTAACCGCTTGAAGAGGCGTCACAATGAAGACAGATGACGTAGAAAGTGCATCAGTCGACAAGCTGCCATCTTCCGCAAAAAAATATGCTACACTATTTTTATATGCAAGGATGCATCATGGACAACGAGGGACTTAGGAAGATGCTTAAAATTGGAATGGAAATGGAATTGTGGCACACTATGCCCACATCCAATCTGGGCTTTGAAAATCAAAATCGAATAGAAAGTTCAGAATCCTGGCGTTGGGGCTTGTGTCAGCGCTACGTCACCAAGAACACGATGCGCCGCATGTACAACAAGAAACTGCAGTCAATAAAATCATGTGAATGAAAGCAAAAAACTTGAGACCAGGTTTCTGCATCGTGTTTTCCTTCCAAATGTCCATTTCTGTTCCATATCATGCAAAGTGTGAGAGGCGTTTACTCTGGCAACGACACTGATCCCTCCGCGTTTATCCGTTTCCCCAATTCTCTTAAGTCTGAACAATGTGCATGCCTCCACAGTCTGCTCTTACAAGAGCAGCTGACCCTTTTGTCTAAAACTGGCATGTGTCACGTTTTTTCCTCCCCGTTCAAGCCTCCGACCCTCTCAAAAAACAAAAAAAAAGATATTGTCCACCTGGAATAACACCCAGAATGTCCTCATTTGGCCAAACACGGCGTTTACTTGCGGTTTCTTGTCGGCGTAGCTTTCCCCCCTGTTTCTGGTGGTTTCTGAAGAAGTTTATTATGAGAAATGAAGACAGGAAATATTTTTCGCTGCCTCAGGTCAGCTCAGTAAGGAGCAGATTCAAACAGCCCTGCAGCAGAGCAGGATGCAGAAGACGTGCTGAAAAATGTGGCTTTGATTCAATGATGGAATCAAGGAGGCGATGCCAAAATGAACTGCTCACTTTATTATAAATGATTCTCAGGAAATGATACATGAAAAAGTGGAATATAAGAAAACAAACCTGTCTTCTTCGACACAAAAACTCAAATAATCAAATTAAGAGCTCATTTTGACTGGAGTATCAATGAGGTTTTTGTAATTCCAGGCGTGTGTGTGAGACGTTCAGAGTAAATTGGATGTTTTAGTATTTCTTGCTGAAAACCCAAAGTCAACACTAAAATTTAAAAAATTGTCAACCGTGTTTATCTGCCCATTAAATTAATTTCTTTAGTGATAATCTGTGTAAATAATTTGTTGCTAATTCCTCTTTGATTTTAAAGGACCATACTGGTGATGTTAAATTAAACCCATTAAATAATACCTGCAAATAATACCTTTCTTATTCTGTCTGACAAACAATTTCCAAAACATAAAACCATATATTAGTTTTCCTGTTATGTTGCCAAATCACCTAATCTTTCAAAATAAAATATCCAGGTTGTACACCCACCTTAAAATTCAATGTTTCACCTGCTAACACGTCTGATTGAAGGCACGGCCACTTTCAATTTCTCATTAAAAGCCATTGTCTCCTGGGACTATATTCACTGGCGTAGACATACATTTTCTTTCATGCAGCTCCGTGTTCAATCAGTTAAATAAAGTTACTTTGACAAAAAAAGTAATAGACATTGTGTTTACTGTGATTAATTATGTATCTGAAGCACATTTCCAAGCTCTATAAATTGATTTCAGTAGTGTACTGGAATGAGCTGAAACCAATGGCTGCTTGAAGGTAGGAAAAACAATTCTAATATTTACTGCTCCAATAGTGTGTTTTAAGAAATAGTTGTAATGAAATGAGTAAGCAGATTGTATATATTGTACTCAAACATGCTAAATCACCGGAATTGTCCTTTAACTAAAGTTTCCTGGGATCGTGGAGTGGAAGGTCCCGTGCAAACTCATACAGCGTTCATCATGGACGTGGCCTGTGGAAGAATATGCTAATTTGTGGTGTGTAATTTCTAGTGTAATAACGCTTCTTTGACCTTTCGTCTCCCATGTGATTCGTCTTCGTTCACGGCGTGGTCTGAGATCTGAGCAGCCTGCACGCATCGCCTCCTAAAACACCATGAAGTTACTGCTGATCCAAAACAGCCGCGGTCCTGAAATGATTGCAAGGCCAGACCGAGTGTTTAATCAGTCAATTGTTTCAGGAATCTAACAATTAGGCCCAGTTATTTTTCTCATATTTGTGTCCAAGGGCAGGAATAAGCAAAGACCAAGGCCTTGCTCTAATGAACGGAGCTCCACGGAGCATCCTTCACGGCGAAGTAACTAATTACTTCAGCATGCCATGGGAGTCATATTTCCTCATCAAATGGGAAATGATTTTCAGAACATCTGTGTTCTTGGATTTCATTCTGTGTGGTTTCGCCTACTGACGACGACGCTGAGTTCCTGGCAGACTGAACAGCCAAGGTGAAGTCTGGAGTCTGTCAAGTCGCGGGCCTCGCCAAGTGAGAATCTCCACTTGTCCGTCTCCTGCGCTGAGATAACCGTGCCGTTCCGCGACTCCTTTCAAATCTTTCAGCAGCACAGAGAGGAGGCACAAGCGAAAAAAAAAACGAGCGAGAAGCAGCATGGAATATCGTTTATGGAAAATGCGGCTCAGTGAAGGTGGGCTTCAGCCAGCTCAGCGTGGGGAGAGACGCGAGGAGAGACGTGGGGTCAGACCGCTGGATTACGATTATTTCAGGAAGCATCAGGGTGAGGCATCTCAGAGGGCCAAACCAAAGTCCAAGTGGCTACAGAGCCAGCAGATCCACCAGCAAAACCAACAAGCGGGCATCTCGCTGGGTGTTTGGCCACTTTGAAAGATGCACCCTGATTGGTTGTGACTGACAATGGAACCACAGAGCCCAGAGGCTTCCAGCGCCGGCCAGAGCCAGCAGCTTGTGGTGCTACTGGCCAAGGAGATGCTGCTGTCAACCTCTTCATTCCCTGTCTCCCAAATCCTCTTTTCAATTCTTTTTCCTCCTCAGTATCTTTCTTATTCTGTCTGACATGAAAAGATTCTTGGCGTGTGGCAGGTTCAGGATGAGCAGCAGCCTGGTAGACATGTTAAAGGACAATACCGGCGATTTTGTATGTTTGATCCTGATGTATAAAACCCACATACACGTTACATTACTGACAAACCCGTTTTTTGAAATGTACCATACTACTGGAGCAACAAATATTAGAATTATTTTTCCTACCTTCCAGACTGCAACGCTAGAAAAATCAACTTGTAGAGACTTGAAACATGACAGAAGTATGTTATCCATCACAGTGAACATTATGTCCATTCATTTTTTTTTTTTTTTTNTTTTTTTTTTTTTTTGTCTAAGTGACTATATTTAACTGGTC
Source organism: Lucifuga dentata (assembly GCA_014773175.1). Lineage (NCBI taxonomy): Eukaryota > Metazoa > Chordata > Actinopteri > Ophidiiformes > Bythitidae > Lucifuga > Lucifuga dentata. The sequence goes on from VXCM01001920.1 coordinate 33,706, forward strand.
CAACACGGAGCTGCAGGGAAGAAAATGTATGTCTCCGCCAAGAAATATAGTCCCAGGAGAAAACGACTTTTATACTGAAAAATTCTAAACGACTCTCCCATCTACATTCGAAGGTATAAGTTAGCAGGCAAAACATTGAATTTTAAGGTGTATGTATCACCTGAATATTTGATTTTGAAAGATTTGGAAAATAACAGGAAAACTAAAAAATGTTTTTTTTTTTAGTTTGTTTTGGAAAATGGTTGTCAGTAACATAACGTGTATGCAGGTAGTATTTATTGGGTTTAAACATGCAAAATCACCGGTATGGTTCTTTACTACATACTAAGAGACTAAACCAGCTGAGGACACAAACACACTTAGGAAGTGTGAAGCATAAATTCAGCCTTCCCCTGTCAGGCTCAGACATGACGACTCTGTTGTCCATCGATGGTATCATACAGGCTCAACCACAAATGTCCACATCAGGATGGCGGATACAGAAAAACCCAAAGCCTGAGCCTTCTAAAATCAGCTCTGAAAAAGAGATTTCAGTCTGAACCCAGGTCAGACAAATAAAGTCAGATGCCCGACATCCTTCTGAAGGTAGCAAAAATACACAAGATAGCAAACGCCGGGGCCAAAACCGCTAATGCTGCTCTGTGACTGACACAGATCCACTGATATGCACGACTGTATACATTCGAGCTCTTCCAACGGCTCGTCATGATTAGCTTGTTTACTTCTTAGAAACCACCCTGCCCTGCACATCATAAACAAACATCTTCCATATAGTGATCAATGTCGTGTCGTGGCCTATGGTTAGAATTAAGACGAGTCTGCTGATGTAAACACGCCAAGGAAAGATAAAGTTTCCTCAAATGGCCGTTTCCAGGCTGGAGGATTTCTCCTCTGTGCAGAGAACAATAGGAAGGTGCTGACTGGACGACTGATGGCTTTCACACAATGACATCACAAAGAGAATTACACACCGACACACACAGACACAGACGCCCACAGGCTGAAAAATCTATTCTTTAGTACTAAAATCTTGACTGATGGATCTCAGGCCCCATGTTTATTTATTTATTCATTTATTTATTTTTTAATGCATATCGTGTTATTATGTTTTCATGCTGTATGAATTAATGAGATTTTATAAACTCACTCTGAAATAATAATTAATAACCTCCCCCNCTCACCTCCCACAACCCCTGCATCAACAAGGATTGCTTAAATAAAACTGCAAGGCTTTTACACACCAGAGGTGAATAATTTTTGTGAATATTTCTTGTGTTAATATTTTTTTGAATTCACAAATAACAGACTGTCGCTTGACAAAATTGTGGCATTTATTTTTTCAGATCAAGCGCAATTTTTTTCAACTTTTTGCCTGCGAATATGACACATCGGACTAATCAAAGTGCTGTTTGCTGGAAACGTCACACTCAAAGCATTTGACATGGCGGACTGTCTAATTATGTTTGTGTTAATGCTGTGAAATATCATAAAAGGGACAAAAATTATGAAGGCAGCAATGATAAAGACAAGGTGTGGAGGAGGGTAGCCAGAGGTGAAAATAACCTGGGGTCTGTGGAGGCTCCAGGCAAAAAAAATAAAAAATAAAAATGCTGGAGACCCTATGGACTGTTTTTCCTCCCCAGGTGACATTCATAACCTTACCTTATCTCAAAGTTAGAGATGAAACAGAGGGTGTTCTGCTGTGATGGTTTAATGGGGAAATGCTGTGAAGTCCTCATCATCATGTGCAGGTGATGGTGTTTGTGGACACTGAGCTGTTGGCAGTGGACGTTGATGGAACTGCTTGAAGAAAGGGGAAAAAAACATATACATAAACTCTGAGACAGAGAGAGAATATAAGATATATAATATCTTATTATAATAATAATAATAATAATAAAATACTTTAAAAAACTGGAACAAATACACACAAACTTCAACAAAATGACCAAAGAGGCACAAATGCAAATTGTGCTGGGAGAAAACCCAATAAACAGCATCTTAGCAGGAGAATATGTTTACACGTCACCAAATGAGAGACACTGAGTGAGACACACACACACACACACACACACACACACACAAACAATTTTTTTTATTTTTTATTTTTTTTCTTCATCTCTAATTCAATGAATTACTCTAATCTTAAATGACAACATATCCTTACTCATTTATACATTTATCTTATTTCATCCTTTTACTATTAGCTTTCCACTTATTATATATTACTATATTCTAATAATTAGCACTTTGTAAACTCATTGTACCTTGTTGAATCTTTTTGTTGGACATGTTATATACACAGTGCTTTGGCAATACTGTAATTCTATATATGGTCATGCCAATAAAGCCTTTAGAAACGAAAAGGAAAAACGAGAGAATATAAAAGGTGTGTTGTATTAATACCATTAGGATGACCTGAACTCACAGCAAAGTAAATAACAAATAACATTAGGGAGGATATATTGGCACATAGATTTAGACAATAGCAGCCCAAACAACCACTGCCCTTAGCTAGCTTACTAAAAGCAGCTAGCTTACTAAAAGCAAATGTCCAGCAGCTAGAAAATTCAAATAACTGGTAAAAATTAGTCCTCTGCAATGTTGTTAGCTTAGTCAGATGTCTAGCCTAACTTAGCTACCTTACTAGCTAATTCAGGTAACAAAGTGAACTAAGTTAGCTAATGTTACAAAAAGAAACGTTACCACAAACCATTTGACAAAAATCTTGTTTTGTGCCAAAAATAAAGTGAACTACATTCTTCATTTGTTTGTCGTAATTATCATTTACCTCTGTCCTGCTTCCTCTTTTGCTCTTCTTCTTGTTTTCCTTTCTCTTTTTGGAACCCGAGAGTTAAGTCCTCTTCTTTTTGTTTTTCTCACTGTTGCTGTCAGTTCCTCACGAGCGCCTGTTCGTTTAAACTCGCGCCTACCGCTTACCTCAATAAATTAAAAAAAAAAAAAACTTCCGCTACCGGTTAACTCAATAAATTAAAAAAATAAATAAATAAATAAATAAAAAATTTTCCGCTACCGGTTAACTCAATAAATTAAAAAAACAAATAAAATCTTCCGCTACCGGTTAACTCAATAAATTAAAAAAAAAAAAAAATAAATAAATAAAAAATTTTCCGCTACCGGTTAACTCAATAAATTAAAAAAA
>VXCM01001920.1:38236-48868 GCA_014773175.1 Lucifuga dentata
AAAAAAAAAACAAAACTGCACTACAGGTCAACTCACTAAAGTTAAAAAAAAAACCACTCTCGGTCAACTCAAAGTTTAAAAACTTTTTTCACCTCTGGCGCTGCTGTTGTGGGACCCCGTTTTGGGGGTTTCCTGCTGAATACAAACTGTTCATCGCCCATCGAATGTTTTAAGGTGGTTATCTGTATTGTCATTGCTGGAGGACTAATGGCACGCTCTGTCAGGGACCCCCTCAGGCTCAGGGCTGCAGTTTGTTGCTTTGCCTCTGAGCTTCATTATGGCAATGGTCATAATGAACATCTACCTACTGACATCCTAAACATGTCTGAAAATGGCTGTGATAAAACTTTAATTCCTGTATCAAACAATATAATTCTCCATGCTCTTGCCTCCTTGGATGCACCCAAAATTAAAATTTTTATTTCATTTATTAAGGAAAATCAGGACAAGGTCATCATAACTTGATGCTGACTCCATTTTTTTGGAACCTTTATTAATATTGGCATAAATTGTGTCTCGTTTTTTGTAAATATATTTACGACAATAAATTTGCCTCTGAAAAATTAGCAATTAGCAAAATTCATTTATTTGTGTAGCTCTTGGTGGGTAAAGGCCTTTAGATCCACTTGCCACATTTCCATGGTGTCAAAGGTTCAGGGAGTGATGTTTAAACTGTCATTGCATATAATACATGTAACCATGACAACAAAATATATTTAGCATCTAACCAGAGTGCAATAGTAGAAAAAAGTTCTATGAATATTTAACTGACTATAAATGCAAGTTTAATAAAAGGGTCAAAAACTTCAGAATATTTGTACAGAAAAAGCATTAAAGTTGTGTACTGTTGTGTAAATCTTTAAATGTGGGCACAAAAAGAATGATCATCTCTCATCCTCATATATATTTTTTATTGTAAACCTTTTCTTTGTACTGGCTAATTTTGAAATATTTCACCTTTTCCTACTTCCAAAGACGAGCAAACTGTGGCTTCTTGCAGGTGAAAGATAACTAGAAACACTGCTGAGAAATGTTTGAGTATGTTAGCATAACCACAAAGCTGAAATATCTTTTAATGTACAAAAATGAAACTACAAAAGTAAACTGAAACTTGTGAACATTAATAAATGAACCAAAGAAAAACCAGGTGCTGCCTGCTTAACCAAAAGGTTTATTCATTGTTTTGACAAGTAAGAATGATTTTTATAAAAGAAATTTTACATAAAAGCAAATTACATGGATATGATGCATTTGGTCATTGGATTAAAAATCCAGTCTCTTTCAAAAAAAAAAAAAAAAAANAAAAAAAAAAAAAAAAAATCTGAATTCATATAACTTAACAATAAAAAACAAACTCTGGTCACCACTTTTTTTTGTTTTTACAAAGTTCTTAATAATTTATAGGCTTTAATGCAAACCGCTGCTTTGTCAGCATTGTTGTGGAAGCAGGGTTTGTGCTGGATGTACAGTACCGAGTCGACAGAAACACCTTTGTTTGCACTCGTTGTTGTCGCAGGAAAACAAAGGCGCCTCTGTCTTCCGAAGCCTCCTTCCATCTCTCCTCCTCTCCTCTCCTCCTGGTGAGCGGGGTATCGTGTGAGGTGTGAGGCTTGTGCGTGGTCCCGAGGTTCAGAGGTGCTATTGGAAACACGAGGAGCTCTACCCTGCAGCTACTCCGCCTGGATACGCTGGATAAAAAACACATGTGGAAGCCCCTCCGCCCTCCATAAACACGCTAACAGGAATAACATCGGGTTTCCCTTCATTTCTTCCTTACATAAAAACCAACTAATGAGTGCAGCTTCGTAACAGTTTGCACATTCAAAATGACAAAAGGTCAAAAGGTCACTTTGTGCAGCTTCAATCCCATACTCCTTGAGCGCAAATACAGGCTGGCTGTCAAAAAAACATAAAGGCTAAAACTGCACAATTCATGAAGAAGTGCACATTCTGACATACATAAACAGTACCTGGAAGATATACATAAAATTAAAGAGTCGGCGTTGAGAGCCAACTTCAGTTTCTCACGCAAGTCCAACTCGATTTGTCCCGTTCGTGAACTTGGCGTTTGTTGCTGTAAATAAAATAAGTGCCGTACGTGAAGTTTTGAATAAGTTTCTTCGCTTGGGATGACAAAGGAGCTCTTCATGTGGTACAGCGAAGTGAAACGGAGTACAAACTCTGATTAAAAACAAAACAACCACACATATACAAACCGCACAATAACAAACACTATTGAACACTTGCTTGGCCAACAAAGAGATAATACTGAAATGTAATTTTCCAAAAAAAAAAAAAAAAAAAAAAAAAAAAAAAAAAAAAAAANAGGAGCTTTTCTTTTTTTTTTTCTCGCTCTGGACTATCTTGTTCTGAGCAGAAATATGTGAAAAAAGCAACACTGTTCACATAATATAACACAGATAACGCCAAGTAAAAACATCCCTTTTAGGTCATGGCCTCCTTTGTTTAGAGCAGATAGCTACGCAGCCTTACAGCGCGTCTGTGTCTGCGTCTTTGTGTGGCCGTGACGTGATCTGTATCCCGGCTGAGGCTTTGTGCACGTTTCACCGACTAAAAGCCCTGATAAGAGAAGAATCTTACGCTGGCTGATGATCTGCAGAAAACATTAGCTGCTTATCAGCCTGCTGCTCACGTTAGCAGGCTGCGTTCCGCTTATCGACATGTCCAACTATTAGCGTTAGCATGCCAGAAATGAGCATCTGACCGAGACAAAACAGCCTTCAGTTTACAGTCAAAATGTAGAGTCCAGTCAAAACAGGCGCCAACGCCATCAAGGAATACTGTGAGTGTGTATGTGTGGATGTGTGTGTAGTGTGACGTTTGAGTTTATCAGCGCCTCAGCTGTTGAGTCATTCAGTCCTTAAGGCACAAAACTGCGAGGGGAGTTTTCATTTATAAAAAAAAACCCTGAATAAAGATTGTTTGTCTGATCTGTTAAAATCCTTCATAAATTCCAGAGGCAACATGGTGACGGCGTGGAAGCAAGGCATTTTGGCGAAATTAAAAAAAAAAAAAAAAAATCAAAATAAGTTAACATTACAAAAAATGTCTGTTTTAAGAAGTACCGCAGTGAAACTATCGTCAACACTTGTCAAATCGCCCGTCAAGCCAGCGAGGAAAACGGTGGCGAAGGCCTCATTCGCAACAGAAAACTCCCCCCCTCCTGAAGCAACAGTTCCGGATTTGACTCTCGTGGCTGGGAATTATTTGGGCCGGAANCTCCCCCCCTCCTGAAGCAACAGTTCCGGATTTGACTCTCGTGGCTGGGAATTATTTGGGCCGGAACGGGAATGTGTGCTATATTTGCATAGAGAGATGCGAGGATGACGTCAGCTAGTATTTCTGCATCAGCGGCACTTTGACAGTCTTGATCTCCGCTATATGAGACGACTTCTGGATGATGCAGCTCGTGGTCCCGGAGGCGCTGTCCTTCCCCTGTGCCAAGTTGGTCAAGGCCATGGCGGCGTTGATCTCCTTCCAGTACGTCTCGTCTTTGCCCTTCGCCTTCACCTTCTGTGTGGCTCCCATGCCGCCGCTGATAACACAAACACACACAGAAGAACACAGAATGGAGAGTTAGAGGTTGAGTTGAGCTTGTAGCGTAGAGGATCAGAACGTCAGGATGAAAGATCACTCACATGTCGTATTTGCTCGAGCCGTGGTCCACGCTTTCTGTAACAGAAAGAGAATGTAAAGGTTAATTCCGTAGACTTCTCATAGACTCAGGAGGTGTGTGTTTGTGTGTGTGTTTGCAGTGTGAGGTCTGTATCTCTGCACTCTCTCCTTTGCTCTGCTTTCTCTCTCTTTTTTTTTTTTACTCAGATGTTGGACAAATGCACCGTTTTGCAAGAAGACGTCAAGAAACAAGGTGACTAATAGGACGGAGTTGAAAGATTGTTTCTTATGACTCATAAGCTCCATTCTCTAATATTTTGTTCGAAAACAAATGGGCCCCAGCCAGCGTAATTGAGTTGTCTGAGGAAATCAGATTGAAAATGACTGAGCGTAAAAGATTTGAGTTGGGGGGGAGGGGGAAGAAAAAGCAGCGGGTGAGTCAGTGAGTGAGAGAAAGATGGATGCCTGCTCTTTTTTTTTTCTCCTCGAATGGGAGCAATCTCTATCTCATATGTAAAACATTAGCGGAGGAATAGCAAAGTCATTAAACAATGAAACCAAACTTCTCTTCAGGCAGCCAGAGTGTTTGCTTCAGTGGACTGATCGCCCTACAACAAAGACCATGTACACGTGTGTATGCGTGTGTGTGTGTGAACCTGTCTTCTGTCTCGGGTCTAGGTGAGTTAATATGATGACACAGGCTTGGCATTTCACAAAGCATAAAGCAGGAGAGTAGATCAGATCTTGTGGATTTCCCAGCCAAGCTGCCTTCAGGCGCTCGCTTTAAGTTAACTAAACACACAGCTAAGGCCAATGAGCTCTTAAGAAGGCAATCTTAAAGGACCATACCAGTGATTTTGCATGTTTAAGCCTGATAAATACTACCCGCATGCACATTACATTACTGACAACCAATATCCAAAACATAAAACTGTATTTTAGTTTTCCTATTATTTTTTCAAATCCCATACTCTTTCAAAATCAAATGTTCATTCAGACGATACACCCACCTTAAAATTCAGTGTTTCACTTTTGAACACATTTGCATGATTGTAGAAGGCACGGTCATTTAAATTTCTTGGTAAAAGCAGGTTTCTGCTGGACTATATTCCCTGACGGAGACATACATTGTCTTCCATGCAGCTCCATGTTGGATCAGTTAAATAAACTACTTTGACAAAAAATACAGTATGAAAGGTAAGAAAACTATTTAAAATGTACCGCTTTGGTGGCATTGTTGGAGAAATGGGGGTTGTACACATTGGGCCCAAACATGCAAAATTGCCGGTTTTGTCCTTTAACCACGTATAGAGGCAAAAATAGAGCAAATTCTGTCCAGATTTCCATTTGGAGCAAAGGTACCAACGTGGTTTTGAGTAGTTTGTCTTTCTGCATCCCAGCAAAGCAAATGTCTAAATGTGGACTCCCTGTTTCATTTAATGAGTCCTTCCCTGCCGCCATCGCCGCAAAACAACAGCTGATGGGCGTTTCCGTGTGTTCCCTCTGGCTAATGAAACTCTCACCCTTCATTTTTGCTGGAATTTCTTTCCCATGATTATTGTAAGGGACTGGAGAGGTTGTGCGAGGACACGGCGTTCCTGGGTTTTTAGCATTGTCCCAGACAGCCGCAGCGGTGGAAAACCAAAACTCCCCAACAAGACTCCTCAGGCACCAGAGAAAGGACAGACGGATTCTACCGCCCCTCTTTTGTCACCTCAAACCTCCCCTAACCTTGCTGCAGACTTTCCAAACATACAAATCCAGCATTCAGACTTCTGGAATTGTGCCGCGAGCGCCTAATTATTCCCAACACCTTCCTCTGTCTCCCCTTTGTTTTCCAAAAACGTTCCCATGCAGCATGACCCCGCGCTTCACAAGTGCGCCTGATTATGAAATTTCCTGTAGTTTTTCCACGTTTGTCCTGTAGAGACGGAGAGGCACGTTTTCCTCGCTGCTGATTATTCTTAGACAGAAGAAGAGGTGAATGTGTGCATGTGAGCGTGTGCACGTGCAAGAGGGAAGATGGGATCATGATAAACCAGAAGCACAAAACCACAGGAGGAGATTTTTAGGTTCTAGTATGCTAAAACATTCCAAGAGAGTCCACAAATTCTCCTGTCTGGCCACAGCTCCCTGCTCTCCCATCTTCCCATCAGTCTTTATCTTCTTTATCTGAGGACTTAACCGAGTTCCTCTTCATCGGATTCTTCATCCTCGGCCTCACCTCTCGCTGTAGTGATTTTCTGTGAGACTGACCATTCCCGCACAGTCCAGCCAAAACAAATCCGATGTTTCCCCTCGATGTTTTAATAAAGGTAACTGCGCTGTGTCAGGAAGAAACGTTTAACCCACAATTTCAGAAGCCGCTTCTGAAAAACCCCTAATGATGTCCATCTTTTCTTCTTGGATTTATTTTTCTTTCACCTGCGATGTCGCAATTTTTTACAGTATTTTATGGATTTTAGTAACTATATGACATTAATTATAACAAAGAAAAAGTACTTTGTTACGGTGTTTAAGTATTTTTTTGTGCAACATCTTGAGTATTTATATATTTTGTAAATTTGAAATTATACTCCATTACATATCCAAAACTAAAATAAGTTTTCAGTACAAGTTACTTGCTACAAAATAAATTTTGTAAAATCATGTGTTTTTTTAAAATGATATATGGCAAAGCTAAAAAGGCCATTTTCACAATGGAAGATGGCATGATGACATCATCTGCTTCACCGACTCCAAGGGACGAGGACGAACACCTGCAGCCTAATTTAAAAGAAATGTTTTCTCATAAAAACATTTTTTTTACCTCTTCATCCAATTGGATGAAGTGCCTCTCTGTGAACCAGAAAATATGGAAATACTCGCTTTCAAAAACTCAACATCTAACCTGCAGAAGCATATTTTTACTAGTTCTTACTCTTTTTATTCTATTTTATTTCGTATAATATCGGTGTTCTGCCTTTTACCTTCCTCTGAGTGGCATTAAAGGACCATACTACACATTTTGCATGTTTTGAGCCTTATATATTCAATTTTCATACATGTAACGTTACTGACAATCATTTCCCAAAGCATACTACTGTAACAGTGAATTAAAAATGTTTTTCTTACCTTCCAGACTGCCGTTTGGTTTCAGTTCATTCTGGTACACTATTAAAATCAACTTGTTGATACTTGAAACGATCTTGGGATAGGTAATCCATCATTGTGAACAAGACGTATATTCAGGGGTTTTTTTTGTTTTGTTTTTTTAAGAAATTAAGTAATTTTAGTGTTTAAGTGCAATAAAAAGCACAGAGTGAATGTATGTCTCCACCAGGGAATATAGTCCCAAAAGAAGACCTGCGTTTATTGAAAAATTTAAAGGACCGTGACTTCATAAGGCTGTGTAACTATTAGCAGGAGAAACATGGATTTTTAAGGTGGGTGTATCACTTGAATATTTGATTTTGAAAGATTAAGAGATTTTGCAAAATATCAGGAAAGCTGAAATATGGTTTCATCCTTTGGGAAATGATTGTAACATGTATGAAAATTACCCAAAATTACTACCCAAAATTAAATGTGTTGGGCTCAAACATGCAAAATGGGTGGTATGGCCCTTTAATGCACATTTTACATTCAATTTGCACATTAATAGCAACAACTTGCCTTTAAGTTTTTACTCTTTTTTTATTCTATTTTATTTAGTAAAGGGTGTTCTGTCTTTACCTAACTCATTGTGTGTTTTTTTTTTTTTTTTTTTTTTTTTTTTTTGCTGCAACACTAAAATTTCCCCCTGGGGATTAATAAAGTACTACTCTACTCTACTCATATTGAAGTTAAGTGAATGAATGAGAAATTCGGGTTGCTAACTTTTACTTTCAATACTTAAGTACGTTTCATTTCAAATAAATGCTGATGAAACTGAAGAAAAATCCATATCAGATGCTTCATAACTTTTTTACTTTTTATGGCTTTGAGGTAAAAATCTGGATTTCAGCCTGGATTGTAAATATCAGGTCGTGGTGATAACCGAGTGGAAGCTTTTTAATCTGCTCCTTGATTAACACCAGTGTGAGGAAGCAGCTTGAAAAGTATTCTCCATTATCCATCATCACAACTGTAATTAAAGGCTAATTATAACGTTTTCAAGTTAAATGTTAACGTTCCCTAAGATATATAAGCTGAATGTTTACTGCTCAATGTAAAGACACAACAGCAGCAACATCAAACACAAACATTACAGAGACTAAACTTTCTTTTTGTATTTTGGTGTGTGTGTGTGTGTGTGCATGCATATCTTTCCATCCACAGCTTGCTTAAATATATCTGGTGTATGTGTGTGAGGCAGCTACCATCCAGATGCTCCATCAACACCATATAAGTGTTTTCTGAAGCCTCCTGCAGATGGAGATAAGGTGTGTGTGTGTGTGTGTGTGTGTTTGTGTGTGTGGGGATACACAAAGCAGATCCGAGTCACCGTGACGCCCAGAACCTCCCCCTTTCCCCCCGAGCCNGGGATACACAAAGCAGATCCGAGTCACCGTGACGCCCAGAACCTCCCCCTTTCCCCCCGAGCCAGGATGCTCCCCTCCCTGCCTTTGGGAACTACGGACCCCAGGATCTGGAAATGCACCGCTGCACTTCCAAAGCTCTGTGCCTGAAACATCTAAAAGTGAGATTTTTTAAAACAAGCGCCGTGCCAAAGAAGCAATAAATCACCAATAAATCACACAGAGCCTTTTTTTTTTTTATTATTTTTTCTCTTTCTTTTTCCCTCATTTTTTTTTTTTTACTACTCTGCTACCGAAAACTCTGTCCACTTTGCTGTTGCCTTTGGGCCATGCCGACAGCGGGGTTTCTCAGACTACCAGAGGGGAAAGCTAAGAAGTCTGATGGTTTCTGGCATTGTGCTAAAAGTCCAAAAATACTAACTCACTTTCACATCACTGCAGGGCAATGAAGGGAGAGCAGAAAGAGGGCACGAAAAGAGAAAAAAAAAAAAAAAANAAAAAAAAAAAAAAAAGAAAAAACCTGCTGAAAACAAATGAGAGAGGGAATGAGGTTCCACCTGTTCAGATGAATGGAGGGGAAGGAGGAGAGGAATGGCTGACTGTCATCATTACCATCTGGTGCTGTTGTTAGCAACACTCTGCGATAAACAGGGCCGGCCATGCTGCACAAACTGAGGGCTGGGCTCAATTAGGCGGGCAAATAAACACAAACATGTAGACACACACATATATGCACACACTCACAGCAGCAGACTTAGTAATTTGAGGGCCCAAGGCACACCCAGGTATTGACCTGTTTTCCTAACTGGATATATTGTTGGTGTTCAAAGTTAAATCTGTGATCGAGATAGGAACAAAAATAAAAAAAAAAAAAAAATNAAAAAAAAAAAAAAAAATGCAGGAAGTTACTGACAGTAGATGACAACCACTGTATATATTTGAGTACAAGCAGAGTTTTTATTTCACAAAGCAAATTGGGGGGTCGGCTTATACACGAGAAATTCAAATTTGATCCCACAGAATGAAATTTCCAGGGGTGGAAATACTACCTATTACCACTACCCATGGAAAATAGCTTAAATCATACCTTAATGAGGTATTTCCTGAATAAACATCTTATCCAGCATATTTTGCAGCGGCCAGTAAGTGCTGTTGTGATTGGTCAGTTACTGTAATCAGCTGCTGAAATAAATATGTTTACCAGTACATGGATTATTTTCAGAAAATCATAGTAATACTATGACAATACCCAGAAAAACAGGTAATTTGCTAAACAAATAAATTGATGGAACAACATCGGGAGGTCAGCTTACGCGATCGGCTTACTCGAATATATACGGTAAATCTAATTTATTAATGTTCTCTGATGGTGTTTTTCATGCTGCAGGATTACAGGATCCTTTATTTTTAGACAGTGTAAATTTTGAGCTAAATTTACAGACACAAAAGATAATGAAAAATCTGCGTTTCCTGTGACGATCGTCTCATTTGTCAGGAATTCTTGGATTTCAGGGCCAGTCTAAGTATGGAATTAACAGTATAACCTAGAATAAAAGTATGATTTATATCTATTATATCAAAACATAATTTTATATTTATAGCTGTTGAGGGCCCCGTCTTAGCTGGGGGCCCCCGGGCAAATGCCTACCTTGCCTTATAGTACAGTCCGTCCCTGCACACACACATTTACATTTTCGGTTTGTAGCTGCTGGTCTCATCCAAAGTGACTCAGAGTAAACTTTAGTTCCTAGATCACCAGAAATTACACAGTACCAAAAATAAAAAAGTGCATCAGTGTTTAGTGGACTAACAAGTTCCCACAACCATAAAAAGACTAAAAGGGCAAAAAAGCAAAACAATAAAAAAAAAAACAATAAAAGCAATAAGAAAAACATGGGAAAACATGGGAAGAACAATTACAATAAGTAAAGGAGAAGAGATGTAGTTTATGACGGTAAAAATGAGTTGCTCAACAAATGGGTTTGAGTTTGTGCTGACAGAAATGATTCCACCAGAGAGAGAGAGAGAGAGTTGAGAGAGGCTGAGAAAGAGGGAGGGAGAGAGAGTGAGAGAAAGTTGAGAGAGGAGAGAGGGAGAGAGAGTGAGAGGAGAGAGAGTTGAGAGAGAAAGAGAGAGAGAGAGAGAGAGAGAGAGAGTTGAGAGAGGCTGAGAAAGAGGGAGGGAGAGAGAGAGAGAGAAAGTTGAGAGAGGAGAGAGGAACAGAGAGTGAGAGGAGAGAGAGAAAGAGAGAGAGAGAGAGAGAGAGAGATCTAGAAAATGATCAAAGCCTGTTTGTGTTTAAGTACCTGATTAGAACNAGAGAGAGAGAGAGAGAGATCTAGAAAATGATCAAAGCCTGTTTGTGTTTAAGTACCTGATTAGAACTCATTGACGTTCTGCTCAGATGCTTTACAGGTCAAACAAAAGACCATTTCTAAAGCAAATCAACCTAAAAAAGTGTGTGTGTGTGTGTGTGTGTGTGTGTGTGTGTGTGTGT